>PVJL010007902.1:0-72643 GCA_004026885.1 Lyroderma lyra | reverse complement strand
GTACAAAGTGACCCCACCCCCGATAACTCTAGTACCCCCACCCGGCACCATATACACAGTTATTATTACAGCATTAATGGCTATATTCCCCATGCTGTGCTTTATATCCCTGTGACTGTTTTGTAGCTGCCAATTTGTCCTTCTTAATCCTGTCGTCTTTTTCATCCAGTCCCCCAATCACCTCCCATCTGGTGACCATCAGTTTGTTCTCTGTATCTGAGTGTGTTTCTGTTTGACGCCTCACTTTTTAAAGACATGCGACATTACTATCATTGAAAGTGAAATCACTTGCTATAAAGCAGAAGGTAGTATCAAATGAACATTTAATTATTAAAATAAAAATGTTCTTTGCACTTCCTAAAGTATTCTTTCCATATCATACGCTGGCTCCGGTGACCCAGGGGTGACCCAGGTTTGGGGATCTGGGGCCAGTCCCTCTGCCCATCTTCTGTTCAGGCCATCGTGTGAAAGGTTCGTGGCATGTCAACGGGCCCTTCAAAAGGAGGAGACAGCAAAGCTGATATGAATGTGACAATGTTTGGCCAGTATCAAAAATGTCTTTTGTATGGTCTTTTTCTCAAAGATTTTTCATTAAAAAATGTTGCTAACCTTCAACATTGTATCAGTTTCAGATGTGTACCATAGTTGTTCACCATTTAGATACCTAAAGAAGCGATCAGCATGGTAAGCCCAGCAACCATCTGACCCCATACCACACTGTCACAATATTATTGACTATATTCCCTAAGATGTACGTTACATCCCCATGATTTATTTGTTTTATACCTGGAATTTGGGCTACTTATTGCATTCACCTTTTCCCTGTTTTTAAATTTTTCAATTACAGTTAGCATTCAATATTATTTTCATTAACTTCAGGTGTACAGCATAGTGGTTAGACATGTATAATTTAAGAAGTGATTCCCCCTGACTACTCTAGTACCCACCTGACACTGTACATAGTTATTACCACATTATCATTGATTTTATTCCCTGTGACTTACTTTACATCCCCATGCCTATTTTCTAACTACGATTTGTACTTCTTAATCCTTTCATCTTTTTCACCTTGTCTCTCAATTCCCCTCCCATTTATCACCCTGAATCCAGTACCCATCTGACACCATACATATTTATTACAGTATTGTTGACTATTGGCAACACCCAATTTGTACTTGTTAATCCCATCCTATTTTTTCCCCACTCCTTAATCCCCCTCCCACCCAGTAACCATCAAAATGTTCTCTGTGTCTTTGAGTTTGTTTTTGTTTTGATGGCTTGTTGATTTTGCTACTTAGATTCCACATATAAGTGAAACAACACTGCACCTCTTTTCCCTGTTTGACCCTCCACTCAGCACAATACCCTCCAGGTCCTTCCATGCCACCGCAGATGGCAAGAACCTGTTCTTTGCCATGGCTAAGTAATATTCCATCGTATACATGTACCACCTCTTCTTTATCCATTCATCCACCGACGGACACCCAGGCTGCCTCCAGATCGTGGCCATTGTAAACAATGCTGCAATGAACATGTGGATGCACATGTCCCCTCAAATAGCGTTTTGAGTTTCTTCTGATAAATACCCAGAAATGGGATTAGTGGATCCTTCTTTGTCTCTTGTTATAGCCTTTGTTTTTTTTTTAAAAGCAATTTTTAAAAATTCATTTTTGTTGTTAGACTTATTGGGGTGGCATCTGTTAGCAAGGATTACATAGGTTTTAGGCATACAATTCTACAGTGCATTGTCACCTTGTTATATAATAAGTTCACCACCTAATGTGACTTCTCTTTCCATCACCTTATATTTAGCTTCCCCCCTCCTCTCCCACCCGCTCCCCTTTCTCCCCTCCCTAACCCACTCGTCCCCAAATAAACATTAAACTATTGATTGTGTCCATGGGTTATTTGTTCATTTCTTTTTTTTTTCTTTGTTTTCAGTTTTATATTTCCCGCATATGAGTGAAGTCATACAGTTCTTTGTTTTTTCTGTCTGGCTTATTTCACTAAGCATGATGATCTCCAGGTCCATCCATTTTGTTGCAAATGGCAATATTTTATCTTTTCTTATAGCTGAGTAATATTCCATCGTGTATATGTACCACAGCTTCTTTATCCAGTCATCTGTCGCAGGGCACTTTGGTTGTTTCCATGTTTTGGCCACTGTGAACAGCGCTGCGATGAACATTGGGGTACATAAGTCTTTGCGGACAAAGGTTTTCAAGTCTTTTGGGTAGATCTCCAGAAGGGGCATTGCTGGGTCACATGGCAGCTCCATTCCCAATTTTCTGAGGAACCTCCTCACTGCCTTCCACAGTGGTTGTACCAGTTTGCACTCCCACCAGCAGTGTACCAGAGTTCCTTTTTCTCCACATCCTCTCCAGCACTTGTTGTTCCTTGTCTTGTTGATAACAGCCATTCTCACAGGTGTGACGTGGCATCTTATTGTGGTTTTGATTTGCATTTCCCTGATAGCTAATGAGGATGAGCATTTTTTCATATGTCTGCTGGCCATTTGTATTTCTTCGTGGGAGAAGTGTCTGTTTAGTTCTTCTGCCCACTTTTTAATTGGGTTGTTTGTTTTTTTGTTGTTAAGTCTTATTAGTTCTTTATATATTTTAGATATTAGATCCTTATCTGATGCATTATTTGCAAATATTTTCTCCCATTCATTTGCCTTGTGGATGTTTTCTTTTGCTGTGCAGAAGCTTTTTAGTTTGATATAGTCCCATTCATTTATTTTTGCTTTTACTTCCCTTGCCTTTGAGGTCAGGTTCATGAAGTCTTGCTTGAGTCCTAGGTCTATAAGTTTAGTGCTGATGTTTTCTTCTATACAGTTTGTTGTTGCAGGTCTGATATGAAGGTCTTTAATCCATTTTGAGTTAATTTTTGTATATGGAGAGAGTTCATAGCTCAGGTTCATTCTTTTGCATATGTTTTTCCAGTTTTCCCAGCACCACCTACTGAAGAGGCTGTCTTTTCCCCATTGTATGTTTTTTGCTCCTTTATCAAAAATTATTTGTCCATAAATTTGTGGATTTATTTCTGGGTTTTCAGTTCTGTTCCATTGGTTTATATTTCTGTTTTTCTGCCAGTACCAAGCTGTTTTGACTATTGATGCTTTGTAATAAAAATTGAAGTCAGGGAATGTAATGCCACCAGCCTTATTCTTTTTATGTAGTATTGCTTTGGCAGTTCGAGGTCTTTTATGGTTCCATATAAATCTGAGAATTCTTGTAAGGCCGGCAGACCCTGCCCCACCCCCTCATGGGTACGGCGGGGCGCCGGGGGCCTCCCACTTATTCTACACCTCTCATATCTCTTCACCATGCCAGACTAGAGTCAAGTTCAACAGGGTCTTCTTTCCCCGCTGTTTGGGCCAAACCCTTCCCTTAGCTGTGGTTTCGGTGGATATTAGGTAGGGACAGTGGGAATCTTGTTCATCCATTCATGCGTGTCACTAATTAGATGATGAGGCATTTGGCTACCTTAAGAGAGTCATAGTTCCTGCCGTTTACCCGTGCTTCATTGAATTTCTTCACTTTGACATTCAGAGCACTGGGCAGAAATCACATCGCAGCAACACCCGCCACGGGCCTTTGCGATATAGCCTTTGTTTTAAAGTCTATTTCGTCTGGTGTTAAGTATTGCTACCCCAGCTTTTTTTGTTGTTTCTTTGTTTCCATTTTCATGCAATATCTTTTTCCTATTCCTTTACTTTCAGTCTATGTGTGAAGTGAGTCTTGTGTGGGTAACATATGTAAGGGTCTTGTTTTCTGACCCATTTGTCCACCCTATCTTTTGATTGGAACATTTATTAATTTACATTGAAAACAATTATTGATAGATATGTAGTTATTGCCATTTTATTATTCATATGCTTGATTTTTTTTTTTTTCTGTCTTAAAGAAGTCCCTCTAACATTCCTTGTAATACTGGTTTGGTGGTGATGAACTCCTTTAGCTTTTTTTTTTTTTATCTGGGAAGCTCTTTGTCCTTTGATTTTTGAATGGAGCCTTGCTGTGTGGAGTAACCTTGGTTGTAGATCATTGCTTTTCATCACTTTGAATATTTTGTGCCAATCCCTTGTGGCCTGCAAAGTTTCTGTTGAGAAATCAATTGACAGACTTATGGGAGCTCCTTTGCAGGTAACTAACTGCTTTTCTCTTACTACTTTTGGGATTTTTTGTCTTTAACCTTTGGCATTTTAATTATGATGTGTCTTGGTGTGGCCCTATTTGGATTCATCTTGTTTGGGACTCTCAGCACTTTCTGGGCTTGCATGTCTATTTACTTTGCCAAGTTAGGATAGTTTTCAGTCATTATTTCTTCAAATATGTTCTCAATCCCTTCCTTTCTCTCTTCTTCTATGATGCAAATGTTATTATGCTTGATGTCTTAAACTATCCTCATATTTTTGGATTCCTTTTTTCTTTTTGCTGTTCCAATTGGGTGTATTGTGTGCCT
Organism: Lyroderma lyra; assembly: GCA_004026885.1. Lineage (NCBI taxonomy): Eukaryota > Metazoa > Chordata > Mammalia > Chiroptera > Megadermatidae > Lyroderma > Lyroderma lyra. The sequence goes on along the minus strand of PVJL010007902.1, from coordinate 68,176 downwards.
ATATCACTGATTCAATCCTCTGCTTCATCTAGTGTGCTTGGGATTCCTTCTAGTGCATTTTTTATTTCAGTTATTGTATTCTTCACTTCTGACTGGTTCTTTTTTATGGTTTCTAAGTTCCTTTTTATGCTTGCTATTTCTTTGTTGACGTTCTCATTAGGTTCCTTGAGCATGCTTATAACCATTGTTTTTAACTCCGTCTCTTGTAGGTGGCTTGCCTCCATTTCATTTAGTTCTTTTTCTGGAGTTTTCTCCTGTTCTTTTATTTGGGATGTATTTTTTGGTTTCCTCACTTTGACTGCCTCTCTGTGTTTGTTTCTATGTATTAGATAGTTCTGTTGCATTTCCCAGTCTTGGCCATGTGGCTTTATATAGTAGGTATCCTGTTGGGCCCCGTGGCACAGTCTCCCTGGTCATTTGAGCTGGGTGCTGCAGAAGTGTCCCTTGTGTGGGTTGTATGTGCCCTCTTTTTATAGTTGAGCCTTGATTGCTATTGGCGCATCAGTGGGGTTTGGCCAGGTCCATGCTTACAGGCTGCTGTGTGGAGGGCTTACCCCATGGAGTGGGATTCCCCCTATTGGGCTCTGGTGTCTGTTGATACCACCCTTTGGGTGTGCAACTTGTGGGGCTAATTGGGCAGTGCTCTGCTGTGGTCTGAAGTCAACCTCTAAGTATGTTGTTGGTTCTGGGACCTCTTAGGAGGGGCTCTGGTGCAGATATAGGTCACCCACTATCTGTGACCACTTGTGGAATATCTGGTAGAAGCTATAAAGTAATTCACGGTTGTTTGCTGACTGCTAAACTTGGAGACGCATGGGAGAGACCATGTTCTGAATGGAGAATGGCTACCCTGGGTCTGGGGTAGCTCTGCAAGAGACCTCCTGTCACCTGCCAGCTCCTATAAGACTCAGCAGCTGATAAAATCTTGTGTAGTATTATGTTGGGTATGGTGGGAAGTTCTTCTGGGGTATGTGTGTTGTGTGTGTGGTGTGTATGTGTGTGCATGCGTGTCAGACCCCTGAGCTTCAGCACACTACTCCCTTATTGCCCCCTCACATTCAGCCAATAAACAAATACTGTCTAGTCCACTCCCTTAACACTGTTTGTTCACAGCACTTCTGCTCCATCCATCCAACCATCCCTCTTTCTCTCTCCCTCCATTCCATCCCTTCCTCCCTCCATCCATTCATCCATCCAACCATCCAGCCATCATTCATCCATCCCTCATCCATTCCTCCATCCCTCCCTTCCTTATCTATTTATCTATCCACCCATCTACCTAGCTGAGCTTTGTCCCCTAACTCCTTACCCATGGTCCCTCTTCCTTGCAGGCCTCCCTGCCCTCAGCTGCGCCCTCTTTCCCAACTGGACATTGACCACAAGGAAAAGTATGTGACTTTGTTGGAGACCATGACTCTTAGATGGCTCCCCAAGGCCCTAGAGGGTAAAAGCCATTCTCATTTTCCTGCTGAGAGTGAAGAGTAAGAAAATGGGTCATGGTTCAGATGACATAATTCTCACTGTCCCCAATTTTAGTATATTCTCTTAAAAATTTTCTCCACTTACTCTATGCTCTGAAGACATTTTCCAGGAACTTTTCCACTTTAAATCATTTTCACTGCTTCTGCTTCTTTTGCTGGGGAAAGGGTACAGCTCCTTCGCCACAGTTCTAGAAGAGAAGTTCCTCCAGCCTGCTCTTAGAGATTTCTGCTTCTGATGCTGGGAGGAGACCCCTCACCGTCACTTCCCTGAAACTTCTCTGGCCCTCCCCTCCCAGTCCCTTGTCCCCAGGGTTTCCTCTTCTGGTAGCCCTCTGTGTTTGGGATCACATTAATTTGCAAGGAGACACATTCGAGTGATATATGTGTTGTGTGTGTTGTGTGTATGTGTGTGCATGCGTGTCAGACCCCTGAGCTTCAGCACACTACTCCCTTATTGCCCCCTCACATTCAGCCAATAAACAAATACTGTCTAGTCCTTTCTGTCCCTGCACTTCCTTGCTGCCCTGCATAGCACTCAGTGGAGAACTCCCTTGCAAGGCCACAGGCCGTCTCAGGTTTGGGAGCCCAACCTAAACTCCCCCCATGATTTACTGTAATTTTTGCAAGGAGATACACAGTGCTTGAATGAATTTTATGATTTGGCTTTAAAAGTTATTTTTTAAGTTAATTTTAAAATCAGAGTATTAGTTGAAAATAATGTATAGTGATAAAGGGCTTATAACAAAAGCCAGCCATCCCTATCTCCCCCTCCTCTCCTTCCTTCCTACTTCAGAGGCACCCTGGGGTAGTGGTTAGGATGGTCACACCTGCCAGCCTCCTCTCAGTGCCAGCTTTTCCCAGAGCTCCTGCCCTTCCCCTCACTCCAGGCTGCCCTGGGTGCTCTTTTGACACTGTCCACAGTCTCCCCAGTACTTGCCTTGTTCTCTCCCTGTGTTGGATGCTATGATTTCTGACTCCCATCCTCTTTCTCAATTTATTTCATGATTTCAGGGCACATATCTTGCAGCAGGAATGTATCCTGATGATACTAAGCATTGCAAAGGATTTAGGGGCCACCGAACCCTGCTGGTGGGAGCATCGACTGGTACCATTATTCTGGAAAGCAATATTTTGTAAAATTAATAATCTATAGATCCTGTCTAGTAATCCTACATGCAGAGAATTCCCACAGTTAGAAGCTGGTAACAACTTGCTCTGTCCTCAGAGTCTCAGATATATGCTGTGTGTGTGTGTGTGTGTGTGTGTGTGTGTGTGTGTGTTAAATTGTAAATGATTAATTAATTAATTGTTTTGAATAAGTATTAATAATATGCTGCATGTTTCAAAAGTAGAAAGTCTTTCTCTATCCACCCCATTCACACGTCTCAAAGATAACTGTTATTATTAGGTTTTTGTGTATTTTTAAATATTTAGAAAGGTTTTTTAATGTAATATAACTGAATATAAATATATATTCTTTCCTGTCCCTTTCTACAAAGATGCTATGGTACAGCACTTAGTATAAATGCTATCCTATGCCTACATCATAGGTACCTTTCCCTTATCAGTACATGGAGCACCCCCATTACAGCTGGGCAGCATCTATGGTAGGGTTGTGCAGGGGTTGATTTTCCCAGTTTCCTGTTTACTGACACTTGCATTGTTCCAGTCTTGGGCTGTCAGTGCTGCAGTGACAGTGAGCCTTGTGCAGGCTAACTCATTGGGAACATATAAGTGGGATGGCAAGAGAGGGGCTGCAGGTGGGATTGTGGCATTGCAGCACACATATATTTGTAATTTTGATGAAATTTGCCAAATTCACTTCCATTGAAGACTGTCACTTTGAACTCCATATGGCAACTTTGGAGTGCTTGCTTTCCCAGCTTTGCCCACACCATGTTACAATTATTTTCTTGTCGTCCTAGAGGTAGGAAGGGCATACTGCTGTGGGGTTCCTCTGAATGAAGTGGAGCATTTCTCGCACCTGTGAGCCATTTGTGTTTCCTCTTTTGTGAACTCTTTTGATCTCCCGCCCACTTTTCTATTACATAGTTGATCTTTCCATCTACCTCTGGATGATTTTCAATCTCCCTTGCACCCCAACATTTCCCTGGAGCTCCTCCTTTTGAGGCCACAGTTTGCATCTTTGCAACCCAAAAGTCAGCTCTTGATTCTGGTCTTATGTGACCTTTCAGCACCACTTGACACAGCTGATGGCCTTCCTTGATTCTCCCCCTCTCAGGTTCCAGTTTCTTCCTTGGTGTTCCTCCTAACTTCTAGAAACTCCTTCCTAATGTTCTTGGATGGATCTACCTTATTTCCTCAACCCCTAAACACTACAATGTCCCTCTCTGTCTCCTGTGCTATGGACCTCCATCCAGACCCCTGGCTGTATAAGCAGCCAGCCTGTGGAAGACTCCCAGATTTCTACATCCAGGCCAGATCCCCCCTGTGAATCCTGGAATCCTGGCATTCCAATCTATACTCAGGTCTTCACTAGGCTAAAGACACCTCAAACGGAACACGCTCCAAATCAAATTCCTGATTTTCCTCTTTAGTCCTGATCCTCACCCAGTTTTCCCACATCTCAGTAAATGGCAACATTATTCCTCTCTTTGCTGAGGCCAAAAAAACCTTCGAAATGTATCTGGCCACCTTTTACCACCTGCACGGCTACATTCTGGCCTGCCTACCTTCTTTTCTCACCTGCATCACCTCAGCAGCCTCCTAGCAGGTCTCCCTGCTAAGTGCCTTTGGTGTGTGACACCCAGCAATTAACTACAAAGATAGGCCTACACAGAGACGTTGTGTATGTTAGAGTTAACAGATCTTAGTTTGAACCAAATTATTTTTATTTACGTTCTAATTCAAAAAGGCAAATCATTATTGAAATAAATAGTGTATAACTGTCTGCAAAACCAGCAGGAGCAAGTAAAGTGACTGAAAAGCTTTTTACATCCCTAGGCTGACCGTATTGTCCTTCCTTGTCAGCCCACGGCGAGCATGCTGGGCCAGGAGAGTGCACCAGTCTCCCACTTGGGCTCCAAGAAGGGGTTCAGTTGAGGCTCCTCAGCAGGTGGCGGCTCTCTAGGCTCTGGGCTGAGCTGGGGAGCACAGCCCACTTATCACAGGAAGAGGGGTAAGGTAACCATTGCTTACTTCTTTGTTATGCAATGCTGTGCTAATCTTGGATTTTTTTCCCTTAGGCTAAATTACAAAAGTAGAATTATTGGGTTAAAAGGTATCAGAGAATTCCTTCTAGAACTGACCATGTTACCACCTGAATTACTCTGGGCTCTCCAGAGGAACTAGTAGGATAGAGAGAGACAGACAGACAGAGAGAAGACAGATATAGATTTATTATGAGGAATTGGCTCACGTAATTATGGAGGCAGAAAAGTTCCAAGATCTGCTGTGCAAGCTGGAGACCTGTAAGAACCTATGGTATAAATTCCCATTCAAATGCAGGAGAAGAACCATGTCCCAGTTCCAAAATAAAAGATTATCAGGCAGAGAGAGCAAATTCTCCTTTACTCCATCTTTTGTTCAGTTCTGTCCTCTAGCTGATTGGACGAGGCCCACTCACATTGCAGAGGGCAATCTGTCTCGCTGAGCCCACCAATTTAAATGTGAATCTCACCCAGAAGCACCCTCACACACACACCCAGAAAACTGTTTGACCAAATATCTGGGCACCCCATGGCCACGTTGACACATAAAATGAACAATCACATCCCTCATTAAACACCTCAGTGCCCACCCCACTCCCAGACTTCAGGGTAAGTTCTGAGTTCCTTGGCCTGCCCCAGGGGGCCCTTTCCCCTCCTGGCCTCAGCTGGTCTCTCCTGACACTGCTCTCTGCCCCATCCACTGGGTTTCTGTGTCCTGTTCTGTGCCGAACTCTTCTCCCCGGTAGCCCACTGGTGAGATCTGTTGGTCAACGGTGGGGATTCTAGCTTATGCTTCAGGTCTGTTCAGACCCAATTAATCTTTCCATCTCCCTGAATGTGCTGAAGGCTCAGGGTCAGACACCAACAGAATATGGTGACGGGGCCCAGCTATGGCCAAGAGGCACCCTGTGCCTGCATTTCAAAGTCTCCCTTTTGGATCTGTCTCTTGGCCCAGGTCCTAAGGGCTCTGATCCGAGTCCTGGGGGTGAAAATGGAGGTACTGCACTGAAGGTGCTGTGCAGTGGGACCTGAAACTCACAGCACAGATGCCTAGTGACAAAGGGTGGCATGATAGGGAGTGAGGTCTGCTGTCTTCTGCTGCTGGGGGATAAGGCAAGGCCCATGGTGGTGGTGCGGAGGGTGTGCAGTAGGGGGGCTTGGGCAGTGGGAGGTCTTATCTTGAGCACATATGAGACACTGCAGGGTACTTCTGAAGCACCAGGGGACACCAGGGTACTCAGCGACCTTCCAAAGATGAGGGACAGGAGGGGAGTAAAGATGTGTGTCACTGTGTCTGTGATTGTGGGGGGCGGGGGCGTGGGAAGGAGGCCAGTTGGAGTCTTCCTTGGCTTCTGAATGTCCTCAGGAGCAGAACTCTGGAGGCCACAGACCTGGTGGGCCCATGTTCTGTTCCTGTGAGCTGGGTGTCCTTGGGCAGTGGTGTTGCTTTTCTGAGCTCCGTATTGTTACTTCAAGGGGAATGGTGACAGCACCCACCTTGTGTGATTTGTCAGGCTGTGTGTAAAGTGCCAGCCCTGGGCCTTGGTACTCCTGATGGAGTATTTGAGTTTGGGTGTGAAAGGGAGCTTTCAGCTGAGGTACAGCCCAAATGTGGTTCTTGACAGACTTACGTGACTTCTGGGCCCTTGACCATTAATGGGCGTATCAGTGGAGAATCAGAGACTGGGGAGGGTGCCCCTCTCTTGAGAACGTCATAGCGTAACCTGCCCTGTACGTACAGCCTTGCACGTAGCTTAACATAGTCTAACGTTTACTTAGAATTCATTGCTTAAATTAACCTGTATGAGGGCTGTCTGGAAAAAATCCAGCTATAAATACCTCTATTTTTCCTATTACATGGCTAGATACTTTCTGGACAGCCCTCAGAATCACTTAGATCAGATGTTATAAGGATTGTTTGACTATCCTGTAATTTGTTCAGAGTTTAGCAGGAGGGCTGAGACTTAATTAAACTTCCTTCCATACCTGTCACCCCTGGCATTGATGATTGCTAAAGAAGGTTGCCAAGAGCAGGTCCAAGATGATTAGCAGGACTAGAGGGGCCGATCTGGTGGAAACTACTTGAAGCTAGCATAAGCCTGTGGAAGGGGCTTGGAAGACCCTCCCGTGACCTCCTCATCAACTATTCTCATTATAACCTCATTATAATGCAAAAGTCTCTTCCCAGGGGCTGAGTTTCTGAACGTGCCATGTTTTCTAATTGCACATGAGCAGGACTGTTCCCACTTATGCATGTGATGAGAAAGCTCACCTTGATGTTTATGCATGATGTCCCTGATAAAGATGAATCTGATCTTTTGTTTGGGGACATTCAGTTTTGGGAAGTCACTCCCCATTCCCAGCTCATGTGCCTTGTTCGTTGTTTCACACCAGAGTTTCTTCTTTTAAAACCTTCTTGGAGTTGTCTTTTGGCTGGCAACTATGGAGTAATTGGACCCCTTTGGTCTGGTAACAATATAAGCCCTGCAATGTGGTGAGATACAGCTACCTGAGACCTGAGGCCTGTCTGAGAGACTTGAGGTCTGAGGGGCCACACTGGAGCTATCTGTTCCTGAGTTGTTAGGGCAAGGGTCTGTGGTGTCCCTAGAACAACTTTGGCCATGTGTTTGAGACTACCCTGGGGTTATCAGGGTCCTGCCCTGGAAGGTGGCTGGGCAGGATGGACAAGCTTCCACAGAGGCCTGGATGTAACTGGATTCCTGGGATAAGTCGCTTTCTGGGATAAGCACAGCATAAGCCCTGGAGCTGCCATCACACGTCTCTAAGGCCACTAACTCCTTTTGTGCCATTTGTCTCTGCTTCTGATGGGCAATGCTTAGTCCCTGTTGGGTCCTGTCCAATGTTGCCCCAGGGAGGCCAGGTACTGAGGGAATGCATTGGGTGGGGATGAGAGGATGAGGAGGTGCTTCTAGCCAGCTCCTGGGACCCCTAGGACTCTTTGGGTTTGGCCCAAAGGCCTGCCCAGGCCCCTCTCAGGAGATGAGTGTGGTGTGAGGTGGGGCGAAGTCTGTACTTGGCTGAAGCCCAGTCCCTGCTCTGCCACGGTTCCCTGCAGTACCCACACTCTCTGGGGTCTCAGATGGAGAGGCATAGGCTGCTTGGGGCAGAGCAGATCCTACTAAAGCCTTACATGTGGAGTTTCCACACCTTTGTTAGGCTGCTGGGCCCTTCTAGGGCCTTGCTGGGGTCCTGGGTTCACCAGGCAGAATTCCCTGAGCTAGGCAAGGCACCAGAGTTGCCGTTTCTGCCTGTCCCTCAAATGGGATGGAGGCCATGCTGCCAGGATAGCTGAGTCTGGTACTGGGTGGGGCCCAGCCCCTGAGGGGTCTGATGTGTCCAAGAGCTGGCCAGGGTGGGTCCATGCACCCCCAAAGACCCCCTTCTGCCTAGCATGTCCTGACCAGGAATAGAGGTGTACCTTACACTCCCTGATTCCTTGGTTGGGGGTTCCAGTCACCAGCAGCTCCACAGCCCATCTACTTCCTGGAACAGAATCTTGCCTCAGTGTGTGAGGGGTTGAGTGGGGGCCCCATGGGAGGAGACTCACAGTAGGTAGGCTGAGGCTGCCTCCCCACTTTCATCGCTCCCCTTTTCCCCATTCCCCCAGTAAGAGAGGCATCTGGCTGCTTGCAGCGCTGTCGGTATCTGTTCATTGGAGGTTTATTGAGAACTTGCTATGCACCAGGCCCTGACAACATGACCTGGGGTCTATGGAGTAGTAATGGCCACCACGTCCCCTTCCTGGTCTGAGGCCACATCATTCCCAGGCCTGCATCCTGGCAGAAGTCCATGGTAAGAGATTTGATGTGGACATGGATATACGGGGTGTGTACAAATGTGTTTATACCAACTACAGTTTACAATGGACTGTACATGTTGTCAACTCTGTGACTCAAATTTGTCCTGCTGACTGGCATCCCAGCTGTCACCGGAAAGTTATCCCCTGATACCAGCAGGATTCAGAAAAGGGGTGCACAGGGCTGGAGAAACCAGCCCATCTCAAGGTGCAGGGCAGGGGCTCTGGCCCCTCTCACATCACGGTGATGTCTGCTGGTGACGTGAGACTCCCAGGCCACCTGGCGGCAGACGGGGTGTCAGCCTTTATGGAAGAGTCATCTAGTGAGAGTGTGTTCTTGCCGAGGATGGACAGACTGACCAGCAGTGCGATCACCACCATCCCAAGGCACGTGTCACCCACATGTATGGGGGCTCTGGGCCCTGCCAGGGCTGAGGTTCCACAAAAAGTGGAGAATGGTCTCCTGAGCTGTGTGGTCACCGTGGTGGATGCCAGGCCACTGGGTCCTGGTTTGTAAAGCAGCGAGGTGCCCTGGCCTCCCCTGCGCTCCTCATGTCTTTCCCAAAATAGAAGACCTGCAGATTTAAACAGGTCCAGCATGTGGTTATACTTCCCTCCAGTGTGTCACCTTCTCAACAGGCGCCTCCCACCTCACAGGGGTGTTGTGCAGTGCCCTTGGCTCAGGCCTCAGAGCCCACTGCTGTGGATCATCTCCGAGCGGGAGGTGTTATGTGTCTCATTTTCATGCATAAGAACGTGGACTGGTGGCGCCAAGCCCTGGGACACAAATATTGATCGCCCACAGGGGCAGCCACCAGCCATGGGGGGGGTTATGGTCCCAGACTACTCTTCTACCCAGCCCTAGTTCTGTCCTTACCCCAAGACCATGGCTTGACCTGCCCTCTCCCCATGGACTGCTGGGGCTCCCAGAAGGCTGATGACCTGGGTACTGATGAAGCCCCTCGGCCCTGTCTGGCCCCAGGCACCCCCACCCCCCGTCCTAGCACAGACTCACCTTAGAGTTTTCCACCTCTCTTTTTCTGTGTGGTTCTCTGGGCTCTCACTTTCATAAGAAGCCAAATAAAGACCTAGTCAGAAAATGAAGTGAAATTATACAATTATGGTTGATGATAATAACCTGCTCTACACCCAGAGTCTGACCTGCTTTTTGTTTTAAAATTAAACTTGTGGTTGAGAGATAATTGTAGATTCACATGCAGTTGTAAGAAATAACAGAGAGACCTGTGCACCCTTTACCTAGTTTCTCCAAATGACAACCACTCACAAAACTACAGGATGGGGTCGCCACCGGGGTGTCCATGCTGATGCAGTTAAGACACAGAACATCCTTCACCACAGGACCCCTCAGGCTGCCTTTTATATAGTCTCACCCACTTTCCTCCCATCTCCATCCCTTTCTTAACCCCTGGCAACCACTAATCTGTTTTCCATGTCTATGTTTTGTCATTTCAAGGATGTGATATAAATGGTTTCAAGCAGTCTGTAACATTTTGGGACTGGCTCTTGTCAGAAGAACTATCTGGAGATTCGTCTGTGTTGTAGTTAGTGTATCAAACTTCACACCTATTTGCTGCTGAATAGTGTTCAGTGGTGTGGGGTACCACGTTTTGTTTAACCATTCACTCTCTGAAGTTTGCCTGGGTTGTTCCCAATGTTTGGCTATAACAAATTAAGCTGCTATAAACATTGGTGCATGGATTTTTGTGTGAACATGAGTATTCATTTTTCTGGAGTAAATAAGTGCCTGGGGGTACAACTGCTGAGTCATGTAGTAGTTGCATAATTATTAGGTTGGTGCAAAGGTAATTGCGGTTTTGGACCATAAATTTTAAATCATTATAACTAGGCCCAAACACATCTTTATTAATCAAAATGGGAACCATTACAATTAACACATCTTTGCTAACGAGAAATAAGTTTGTTTATTCCTGTAGCATAAAAATCCACGATTTGACAAACTCTTGGAAAGCATTTGCTGCATCCTTTTGGTTGTGGAAGTGTTTCCTCTGCAAAAAGTTGTCGAGATGCCTAAAGAAGTGGTAGTCGGTTGATGATTAGGGTGGATGAGGCAAAACTCCATAGTTCAATTCGTTCAACATTTGAAGTGTTGGTTGTGGGATATGCAGTTGGATGTTGGCGTGAAAAATTGGGTTCTTTCTGCTCACCAATGCCGGCTGCAGGCATTGCAGTTTTTGGTGCATTTCATTGATTTGCTGAACATACTTCTCAGATATGGTTTCACTGGGATTCAGGAAGCTGTAGTGGATCAGACCAGCAGCAGACCACCGGTGACCCTGACCATTTTTTGGTGCAAGTTTGGCTTTGGGAAGTGCTTTGGAGTTTCATCTTGGTCCAACCACTGAACTGGTCATTGCCAGTTGTCATATAAAATTTACTTTTTGTCTCACGTCACAGTCTGATTAAGAAATGGTTTATTGTTGTGTAGAATAAGAGAAAAACGACACTTCATATTGACAAGTTTTAAAATTTCTGGTCAGCTCTTGAGGCACCCACTTATTGAGCTTTTTAACCTTTCCAACTTGGTTCAAATGTTGAACAAGCGTAGAATGGTCAACTTTGAGTTCTTTGGCAACTTCTTGTGTAGTTGTAAGAGGATAAGCTTTGATGACTGCTCTCAACTGGTTGTCGTCAACTTTCAATGGCCAGCCACTACATTCCTCAACTTTAAGGCTCTTGTCTCCTTTGCAAAACTTCTTGGACCACCACTGCACTGTACGTTCGTTAGCAGTTCCTGGGCCAAGTGCATTGTTGATGTTGCGAGTTGTCTCCCCTGCTTTATGACCTATTTTGAACTTGAATGAGAAAATTGCTCGAATTTGCTTTTTGTCTAACATCATTTCCATAGTCTAAAATAAATATAAAATCAACAGCAAGTAATAAGTCATTAGCAAAAACAATTGAGAAATGCGCATTAATGATGTATAACAACATTTACTTAAGAATGTATTGCAATATCAAATTTCAACAATGCAAAAACTGCAATTACTTTTGCACTAGTCTAGTTTTGTAAGAAACTCTGTCCAGTTCTGTATACTGAAGATTTTCTCTGCTTTTTTCATTTTTACATTTAACATTCAAGTCTGTGATCCATTTTGAGTTGATTTTTTAAATAAAGTGCAAGACTTAGATCAAAGTTCTTTTATTTTTTGGCTTATGGATATACAAATGTCCATTATTTGTTGAAAAAACTATCTTCCCTCTACTGAATTACTTTGCATCTTTGTCAAAAATCACTGGGCATATTTGTGTGGGTCTATTTCTGGGTTCTCTATCCTGTACCATTGATCTATGTGTTTGTCCTGCCAACACCACACTGTCTCTATTATTGTGGCCAGGTAGTACTGGCCTTAATATTGGGTAGAGTAACTTCTCCAATTTTATTATTTTTTTTTTCAAAATTGTTTCAGCTATTCTAGTTCCTTTGTCTTTTCATATAAATTTTAGAATAAACTTGTCTATGGCTATAAAAAATCTTGCTGGGATTTTGGTAGGAATTGCATTAAAACTATACTTAAATTTTAGGAGGAAAACTGGTATCTTTGCTATGTTGAGTCTTCCAGTTTCTGAAGATCACGTCTCTCCAGTTATTTAGATCTTTAATTTCTTTCTTCAACACGGTGTAGTTTTTTAGCATACAAATCTTTTACATGTTTTGTTAGATTTACACCTATTTCATTTTTTGAGCAATTATAAATGGTATTGTATTTTTAACTTTGGTGTCCACGTAATCATTGTTAACATGTAGAAATATAGTAGATTTTTGTATGTTTATCTTGTATTCTGCAACTTTTGCTGAAATCATTTAGTTCTAGGAGTTACTGTAAATTCTTTGGGATTTTTTACATCTTCTGCAAATAGAAACAGTTAATTCTTCCTTTCTGATCTGTATATCTTTATTTCCTTTTCTTGCCTTATTGCATAGATTAGGTCTTCCATTACTATGTTGAGTAATAACGACAAGAGTAGATATCCTTGCCTGCCATTCCTACGAGAAAGCAGTCTTTCACAATTAAATATTATGTTAGTTGAAGGGGTTTTGTAGATGCAATTTATGAAGTTGATCAATTCCCCTCTATTCTTATTTTTCTGAGAGCTTTCTTCAGGCATGGGTTTTGAAATTGGTCAAATGCTTTTTCTACATCAATTGATACGAACAAGTGATTTTTCTCCTTTAGCCTGTTAATATGGTGGATTACATTGATTGATTTTCAAATATTGAACAGTAATGCATCTCTGGAATAAACCCAGTTGGTCATGATGTATAATTATTTTTACATATTGCCAAATTGTATTTGCTAATGTTTTGTTAAGAAAATTTTGCATTTATATTCATGAGTGACATTGGCCTGTATTTTCTTTTTTTATTCTGTCTGGTTTTGGTATCAGAGTAATACTGGCTTCATAAAATGAATTGGAAAGTTCCTTTTTCTTCTATTTTTTGAAAGAGATTGTGTAGATATATTTTTCTTTAAATGTTTAATAGAATTCTCTAGTGTAACCATTTGGGCTTAGAAATTTCATTGTTGGGTGTTTTAAAATTACAAATTCAATTTCTTCAATAGTTACAAAACAGTTCAAATAGACTTATTTTATTTAACTTGTCAAATTGATGTGCATAGAGTTGTACATAGTATTTCCTTACTAGCCTTTTGATGTTGGCAAAGTCTGTAGTGCTATCTCATTTTACTTCTGATATTAGTAATTTCTTTTTTTATATATTAGTAATTTCTGACTTCCTTCTCTTTTTCTTTGTCAAGAGGTACTTTGCAGGAGGATGCAATTTTATTGTTCTTTCCAAAGAATCAGCTCTTTGTTCAATTGACTTTATTGTTGTACTGTTTTCTGTTTCATTAATTTCTGCACTCCTGTGCTCTCATTTCCTTTCTTCTGTTGACTTTGGGTTAATTTTGCTCCTCTTTCTCCAGGTGCTGGAGGTGAAAACTTAGATAATTGATTTCAGACTTTTTTTTTAATATTTGCATGAAATTGTAAAATTCCTTCTCAGCCCTGCTTTAGTTGTGCCCACAAATTTTGAATTTTGATTGTATTTTCAGTTAGTTCAATTATTTATTTCCCTTGAGAATTCTTTGATGCATTGATTATTTAGAAGTGTGTTGTTTGGATTCTAAGTATTTGGAGGTTTTTCTGTTATCTTGTGTTGTTGATTTCTAGTTTGATTCCATTGTGATAGGAGAATAAACTGTATGATTTCAATTACTTTAATTTGTCACAGTTTGTTAATGACATTAGAGCTGTCATTGTATGCAAAATCTGACAATAGTTCACAAAGTTGCTACTGAGCACTTACATTGGGAGCACTGTACAAACAACTTGGTAAGGTGTCATAACATACCAGGTTGTTTGTACAGTGCTGCCAACATAAGCACACAGGGACAAGTTCACAGACTTAATTGTCAGATTTTGGGTACAACAGGTCTGATGGCCATTCCAGAAAAAGAGTTTCAAAACTGCTTTGAAGGGTGGACTAGGTACTGGCATCAATGCATAGTTTCCCAAGGGGAGTACTCTGAAGGTGACCATAGCGATATTCAGCAGTGAGGTATGTAGCACTTTTTCTAGGATGAGTTTGTGAAATTAATTGTCCAACCTCTTATGTTCTGTGATCAACTGAAAAATTTGTGTATTCTGTAAATATGTAGTTGTATGGAGTGTTCTATAAATACAGATTAGATCTTGTTGTTTGATGGTGTTGGAGAGTTTTATGTCTTTGCTGATTTTCTGTCTCATTGTTCTATCAATTGTTGAGAGAGGGGTGTTGAAGTTTTCAATTTCAATTGTGGATCTGTTTGTTTCTGCTTTCATTTCTATCAGCTTTTGCTTCATAAATTTTTCAACTCTGTTCTTTGATGCAAAACATTTAGAATTGTTATGTCTTCTTTGCAGATTGACCCTCTTAGTATTATATAATGTCTCTCCCTTTCTGTATCTGGAAATTTTCTTTCCTCTTAAATGTACTTTATCTGATATTAATATTGTTATTCTCACTTTCCTTTGATTAATATTTCCCCATTCTTTTACTTTTTAACATGTCTATATCATTATATTTGAAACAAACTTTTTGTAGACAACGTAGAGTTGGGTCATGCTTTTTAATGTACTCTACCAATGTCTTTCTTTTATTTGGTGTACTTAGACCATTTACATTTAGTATAATTATTGATATGTTAGAGCTTAAGTTTGCTATTTTACTTTTTTATTTTGTTTTGCTTTCTGTTTGTTCTCTCTGTGTTTTGTTTCTGTTTTATTTTTCTTGTCTTTCTGTGGGTTACCTGAACAGTTTTTAAAATTCCATTTTTGATTTATCTATAGTAAATTCCTGAAGGATATTTTCACTGGATATAGAATTCTGGATTGACAGTTATTTTCTTCCAGCACTTGAAAAATGTGCCACTGCCTCTGGCCACCATGGTGTTTGATGAGGAATCTGATGTGATATGAATTGTTTTTTCCTCATAGGTAAAGTGTCATTTCTCTCTCAGTGCTTTTGAGATTTGTTTCCTTTTCCTTAGTTTCCAGAAGTTTGATTATGATGTCTCTTGGTACAGATTTCTTTGGGTTTATCCTCTTTGGAATTTACTCAGCTTCTTGAATTTGTAGGTTTATGTCTTTTCCAAATCTGGAAACTTTCCAGTTATTACTTCTTCAGGTACTTTTCATCCCTGCCCTCTTGTCCCCTCTTTCTCTGAGTCTGATGACTTGAGTGTTAGATCTTCTGTTACAGTCCCATAGGTCCTCAAGGCTCTGTTGTTGAGAGTATATAATTTTTATTGCTTTATTTTCCATCTCACTGATTCTTTCCTCTGTTTTGTCCATGCTGCTGTTAATCCCATCCACTCAGTTTTTTATTTCAGTTATTGTATTTTTCAGTTCTAAAATTTTTATTGGACTCTTCCTTATATCTTCTGTTTCTTTGATGAGATTTTTATTTGTTTCAGGGAGCCTCAATGCTGACTGGATTGCCATGTAAGGCCTGAAGCTGAGGGCAAGGTGGGATTTCTCTCAGAGGCAGTGACTGATCCAGTCAGAGTTCAATACATATTAGATCCCTTCTCTTGCTTTTCTCCACGTTTTGGTGGTGGAGGAGGGACAGAAGGGAGAGAGAGTCAAATGGAAGGTGCTTCTCTCTAAGGGTGCTTAAGAAGGGCCAGGGTTTTATCTATGTTCATGGCCAAATCACTACCGGGAAAACAGTAGGCTCTCTAGAAATACTGTTGACTGAAGGAGTGACTAAAATGCCCCACCCTAATTCACTTCCCTGCCCAGAGACTCTCCCTGTCCCTCTCCTAATGTGTCTTTGACCCATTTTATTGCCCAATTTCTATTGGCTAATTATAACAATCACCATAATAACTAGTGTGGTAGGTTGAATAATGGCTCCCAGAGATATCCAGATCCTAATTTCCAGGACCTGTGAATATGTGACCTTTTATGGCAAAAAGGAACTTTGCAGATGTGATTAAGAATCTGGGTATGGGAAGATGATCCTCGATTATCCAGGTGGGCCCTAAATGCCATCAAAAGTGTCCTTCTAAGAAAAAGGCAGAGGAATACTTGCCCACAGGAGAGAGAGGATGATGTGATGGTGGAAGCAGAGACTAGAGTGATGTGCTTTGCAGGTGGAGGAAGGGGCTGTGAGCCCAGGAACACAGGCAACCCTAGAAGTCATGAAAGTTCAGGAAATAATTCTCTTCTTAGAGCCTCCAGAGATAACCATGTTGGCCAACCTAGATTTTAGCCCAGTGGAACTACATTAGACTTCTGTCCTCCATAACAGTAAGAGAATAAATCTGTATTGTTTTGAGACACCAACTTTGTGGTGATTTGTTTCAGCACCAATAGGAAACTATTACAACTAATATTGATTGAGTGTAGTCCTATGGTCTTTGCCTGTGCCAACTCAAGTGATTCTCATTGCAATTCCTGGAAGTAGATTTTCCCATTGCCCCACTTTAGGTGAGGAACCTGCCCATGGTCACATAGCTTGATGGGGTGGGAGTAGTCCACACTAGTTTAGCTATCAGGCTGCTGAACTTGTTGCAGGGAGGGACTCCAGATACTGGTGAGACCCTTGCCCAAAACTTACTAGCTTCAAAAATGAAGTGGCAAAGTTGAAGGTATTAAAATTAAAAAGCAAAATTATTAAAAAATCCTTTCCCCTGATTTTTTGTTTTAGGCAGAATGCATTCTCCTGTGCCTGAGTGTGGTCCCTTTGTCAAATGCTCACTGTGACAAGAAGCCAGGCCTCCTCTGTGGTGAATGGGAGTCTCCCAGGATGGTTCAAGGGTCCTGGAGCCAGGAAGCAGCTAACCATGGGGCCACACTGCCCCACAGTGAGATGACCACTTGCTTCTTTAGCACTTTCTCTGCCTGAGGGAGGGTGCTCCCAGAGGTCACTGACTTAGCAAATTTGCGAGCAAATCTGTTATATCTGGGGACACACATTTACAGTACTCTGGAGCTGTGTCATCCAATGCTGGTGTGCATTATACCCACAAAGCACACACTCACACACATGCACACAACACACACCAACTGGAAGGACATCCCCATATGAGCCCTAGGAGGGCAGTTCTTATCACCCCCCACCCCCACTTTTCTGAAGAGGGAAGTGGGGTCAGACAGAAGGTGTTCCAGATTTATGATGCCCAACAGCTTCCAGACTGTCCAGGGGAAGCCTGGCTCTGGCGGGGTCCAACTTGCAGCTCCACAGGCTATGTGTAGTACTCCAGGGGTGACAAAAAATGACTGGCCATGGGGATGCAGCCTTGTCTGTTCCCTCCCAGAGCCAGCAAACATGGGTGTGGTGTGCTGTGCACAGGATAGGGGTCCTGAATGGCGATGTGACTAAGAGGCTACACAAGAGTCCCATGGCCCAGGGATCAGTGAGGCCTAGAGCTACCTTACCGTCCTCACTGAAGATGGGGGTGGTATACAGGTAGTGGGTGATGCTGGGGTCTTGCTCGAAGGGACACTCCACTTGTTTCCATGTGATAAACTCTCCAACCTGCTTGGCCAGCTCCAGAAATTTCTGTCAGGGTTATAGAGACATAAGATGGATGCAGGGCTTGCGAGAGGGACTGGCCTCTCTCATTACCTCTGGGGCAAGTAAGGTGAAACATGGAGCAATAAATAACAGCATCACCTAGGGAAACCTGGGTGCTCATCCCCTCTGAGGGATCAGCTGCACCTGACACCTAGGACTTAACCAGCCCCCTGTGTTGTGGGGACAGGGCTTGGGCTATGGCCCTCGGCAGACAATGCCTCTAGCTAGAGGTGAACATTCCTTTCATTTTATTCTATTTATTTTTGTGGTTATCCCTACTTATGGCAAGATTGTTTATTTAAAGAATATGCAAATAAATTTAAATAAATGTATTTAAGTAAAATTGAAATAAATTCACTGAAGTAGGATTTCATTTAAGTAAAATCTAAATACATTTACTTAAATTTAAAAACGTGCTGACAAAGAAGGATTTTAAGTAAATAGCAGCATGAAGTCATGACTGGTTGGGAGCCCCACTTCTGGCTTTATTTGATCACTCCTGGACCAGCTCCACCCCTAATGCCTGTACCCTGAGTCTGGGGCCACAGGAGCATCTTGCAGTCTTGCCTCTCAACCTCCAGCCTTGGCTCTGAAGACCAATTCAAGAAGACAAAAGACAAGGTTCCCAACCTGGCATGCTCAGGGTCACCTGGAGAGGAAGCTCCAAGGCTCCTAGTTCCCTGTAGCATTGCCCAAGCCCGGCCTCTTCCATGTCACCTCCATCCTGAACTGCACCCCACCAGAGGGGTACAGGGCCCTGGTCCTTAGCAGTAACCAGGCTTGCGGGCAGCATGAGCAGGTCTACCGGGGTGTCTGTGTGAGGCTGAAGGGCTCAGGTGCCTGCTGTGGGTCCATCATCAGGGGATACATCCAGAGCCCTTGGTGGGCCTCACAGCCTGTCTTCCTAGCCACTCTGTGCAGCTGTAGTAGAAGCCTTGTTTTATAGACAGAGAGACTGAGGCTCAGACAGAGCAAAGGGCTGGCCCAGGACTGATTGAAGTTGGAAGCTGGGTGGGGCCAGCACTAGAATGGTCTGGCCCCTCCGGTGGGAGAACAGTCCCCTTCTTCCTGAAGATTGGGGGTTGCCACAGATGCATGGCATGCTTTGCCTCACTCAGTGACCAGCTGCTGTCACTGTTCCATACCCTCAGGGCTTTTGGGCCCAGGCCCCCACCATGCCTAACCTACCAGATAGTTTGAGCCACGTGTGCTGGGTGCGCCCGTGTGGAGGGGAGTGAAGCTGCTTGGCCTGGCTTCTGAGGAGCTGGGGGACTAGAGTACATGCCCAAGGAATGCCCACCCTATTTTGCATGGGTCTCCCTCTGCCTGGGGGTCAAGGGGGTTTCCTGGAGGAGGGGACACTTGAGCTGATAGTAGTGTCTGCAGAGGAAGACTTTCTTTCCTTGTCCCACTCTGTCCTCTGTCTGGTCACTTCCTCCCGTTGCTCAGGGACCCTCCCATTGCTCAGGGACCCTCCTGCAGGAGGCCTCCCCTGTACTGCCATTTGTCATTGTGGGTCTGTGGGGCTTTCTCACTAGTGTGGGGAACTCCTTAAGGGCTGAAAATAATTCTGCTTCACCTGTGTTGGGCATGAGGCCCACATGGAGTGGGGATCAATGCTTCATGAGCCTCAGTCTCCTTCTGTGGCACATGTGGGGTGGACAGACCCTGATAAACCTGTCCTGACATAGCTGCACTCTGCCCCAGAGTCCCCATTAGGCCAGCTCTTTAGGGTGGCATTCCTGCTCTGGGAGCTGTTATGTCCTACTTAATTCAATGACACATCCCTTGGGCCCTGGACCCTACCTCAAAGTTGATGTGTCCATTGGGGAGGCGGTTGGCACAGCCCTCGTTCAGGAAGTAGATGTCTTTGATGAGCAGGCTGAAGAAGGGAATGACGATCTGGAAGGGAGGATGTAGGTCAGCCCTTGTCAGCAGCCACCTGCCCCTGGAGACCTCACATGCGTCCTCAGGCTACAGAGCAATGGGAGAGACTTCCTGGGCACAGCTGGCTGGCCTCAGCCTCAGGGCTGCATGGGGTATAGGCTACTTAGTGGGCACCATGGGGGCAGTGTGGATACCAGAGAGAGGAGGCACAGGCCCCATCAGGCTCCAGTGCTGATTGAGCTCCTACTGCCATCCCCACTGTGGTGGGGCCAGGTGGAAGTCCCAATGCTCCTTGAACATTTCTTCCATCTCCTGCTGGGAGAAACAGTGTGAGCTGAGCACATATTAAATCCCTATGGATTGGGAGTCACCTGCTGTGAAATTTTGTGGCCTCCTTTTTCATGTGTATCTAACAATTTGTCATTCTGTCTGTCTCGATGTGAAAGAGCTAAACCTGCTGCACGATGGTGAGGCCCAGCGCATGCCCACTCTGGCTCCAGAAGGTCAGGCTGACGAGCTCAGTCTGAGAAGGGGAGTCTCTGTGCTTCACTGTCAGATGTCTTGCTTCTCTCTTCCTGCTCTGCCAACCCCTGGAGAACCAAGATCACTGCTGATGGCTCAGACCACTCTGGGGAACTAGCTGGCTCCACCCTGCTGTTGTGGGTTGAACTGTGTCCCCCAAAAAGATATGTTGGCGTCCTAAACCCCAGTGCTCGTAAATGAGACTTTATGTGGACACAGTCTTTTCAGATGGAATCAAGTTAAGATAAAAGTCATACTGGATATACCGGACTTTAATCCAGTGTCTGGTGTCCTTGTAAAGAGAGGGAAATTGGGACACACACACAAGAAAGATGGCCATGTGGACATAGAGATGGCTATGAGAGCTATGTGGAGCCTCTGGAGGGAGTGTGGCCCTGCCCTCTCCGGTTATGACCTCCAGCACTGGGAGAGGACACATTTCTGTTCTTGGCTGCCCAGCTTGTGTGCTTTGTCATGTCAGCTGCAGGAGCCTACCACACCCACTGTGCCGCTGGGCTCCAGAGCTGGGTATGTGTCACCCCTGCTACTGGATACCAGATCCTGGGTCAAGGAGTGCCGAGGTCATTCCCCTCACCTTAAAACTTGCAAAGGGCTTCGATGTGAGGACCTGCACGCCGACCACTCTGCAGATCACAGAAGCACAGATGGCTCAGTTGGGCAGTGCAGGTGAAACCGAGGCTTATGAAGTAAAAGGACCTGGCCCAAGGTCACAGGCTAGTGACCACCAGGGCCAGGACCAGGACCAGGACCAGAGCCAGATTAGCAGGGAGACCAATTGCCTGGTTTGCCTGGGATCAAGGGGTTTCCTGGGATACAGGACTTTTGGTTTTAAAACTGGGGCAGTCCTGGGGAAACTGTTCACCCTAGATTTATGTCAATTCCACAGAATTTGCTCAGGTCTTTGTGTCCCCAAGGCTTGGGGGACAGTGAGGGTTGTCAGACACATTCATCTCTGTCCTCAGTGCAGCAGGAGACAGTCATGGAAACAACTATAGAGTGAGAAAGGCTTTGTTACCCCTGGGCTCCCAAAGGGCCTACACTTACACCCTTGTCACAGGGGCATCATGGTGGGCCTGAGTGCTTCACTGTGCAGGGCTGTACGTGCACAGGATCGTGTTTTATCTTCACTTGTCTTGTGAAGCAGGGCCTTTGTTACTTTACAGAGGAGGTGGCTGAGACCCAGAGAGGTTAAGTAATTTTCATAAGCTTACACAGCAGTAAGAAAAAGAGGCTGGACTAGGGTCCAGGTGGCTCAGCTCCAGGGCCCCTATCTTGCCTGCCTCCTCACTGTGCCAGGAGGGAAGGTGGTCCCTATGCATCTCCTGACCTTCACCACTGGTGCTGAGTCCCAGGCCCATGCCGGTGCATGATGGCTGAACTGGGTTGGAATGAGGAGAAGTGCTGGGACAGAGACAGGATTAAGGGCAGTGGGACTCTGCAGAGAGAGAGACGGCTACTCAGGGGCCTGGTGCAGGCTTCCTGGAGGCAGAGGTGTGGGACCTGGTCCTCAGGGCAATAGCATTTTCCATATGTGAGCACTTCCAACCACTTCTGCCTGTCCACATCGGTCCAGGTTTGTGTTATAAGGCTTTAGCATCCTTGCTGGTCTCCCTGTCTCACCATGACTGCAAACCCACTGTTCTTGCTTTCTGGAGGTGAGAAGTCCCATCAGAAGCCAGCTCAGCCTGGGGGGTCATCCAGAGAAACTTGTGTAGAGTGGGTCCATACAGAGACAGGGGTAGGGGAGGGAGTGGGGCAGACAGGCGCTGGCCACAGGCAGGAAGAAAGCATAGAACAACTGAGATCTCCTGGGCTTACCATTTCACTGGGGACACTGGGGGACTGGGACAGCATCTGGCAACTTTCTTTCCTCCCTCTCTCTCTTTCTTCCTCACCCCTCCCTCCCTCTCTTCCTCCCTTCCTTCCTTCCACCATTCCATCCATCCATCCATCCATCCATCCTCCAATCCATTTATGAAGCTGCTTCTGTGTGTCTAGCCTACGGTCCATATCTCTCTGGACTTTAGAGGAGAATGCCGTGAAACTCAACATACACCTCTGTAAGTCACCCACTTTCAGCATCAGACCCAAAAGCACAGCACCCTGGTACCCAGAGCTGGAAGGGTGTCTGAGTGCAAGAGCCGGAAGTCCCAGCGTGCTTGCTCACCCTGACTCATGGCCTCAGCACAGATGGAAGAGAAACAGTGCAGAGTGCCAGTGCCATGGCTCACATCTCAGACCAAAAGCCACAGCCAAGGCTGTGTACTGCCACCACACTGTCTGACTCCTGGGCCCGCGGTGCCTGTGCCTAGGAACAGGAGGCAGCCTGAGGAGATGCGAAGACCACAAGGTTCAGAGCCAGACAGACCAAAGACTCACTCCCAGCTCTGTGACTGGACACATGAGGCCTCTTCTCTGAGACTCAGGCTTCTAATCTGGGAAACAGCTGAAATTCACCCCATAGAATAGTTGTCAAAATTAAGTGGGGGATGGAGGTCAAGTGGCCCTCATGTGGTGGGTGCTCAGTGAAGTGGGGTCCTTGATCTTGCTGCCCTAGTTTTCCAGTTTCCTGGCTCATGTGAGGGGGACGGCTCACCTGCCCTGGAGTTTGAGGTCTCCCCTCATCGAATGCTGTCCCCACCTGCTCAGCCTTCCTGGGACCAGAGTTGCTGAAGTGCTCATGCCCTGAGCAGGAAGGGCCGGCTGGATGGGAGCATGCGTATCTCGGCCAGCTCCCCAAACCTGACCTCTGTTATTCATCCAATACAATTCCACAGTGACTGCGAATTTCAAGAACAGCAGCTTCTTCTTTTACCCCTCAAGCTGGACACAGACCTCCACAAGCCATGCCTGATGTCACCAAGTTTCCTGAAGGCCCGCTAGTCTTTGTGTTTCCTGCAGGCTGAGATGAGCAGCGCTAATCACTGGCTGATGACAGGCTTTAAGCCAGAGAGGGGACCATTGCAGTTCCAAGGGCTATGCAAAGGCCCCTAAATGTAAATGTATAAGAACAGAACCTGTGAAAAAGCAGTTTTGGTGAGCAAGAAGTATGGGTCACCTAATAGCCAGAAACGTCAGTGTGATCTGAGACTACGTCACTGAAAGTACTGAGTTTAGAATAAGAAAGCTTAAGGCCCTGTGTACTTGGAACCACAATTTGATCTGAAAGAGAAGCCAGCCATTCTGGCAAACAGAGCTGTTTAGGGATCACAGGGACCCAAGTGGGGAGGGGACTGGAGACCAGAGCATGGCAGAGCAGCCTAGGGCTGTTGAGGAGTGGGGGTTGGGGGCTCTAAGGACGGGGGGTGGGGTAGAAGAGGGAGCAGTGCCACTCTGCACAGCCCTCCAGGGAGGACAACCCCAGGGGGCTGACTGCACCCCATAAGGAGCACTTCTGACTGTTGGAGCTGCTGGGGGATTTGCTGATCCTCTTGGTGAGGCAGTGAGTGCCCCATGCTGGATGCCTGCGAACAAGGAGACACAGCTGCCTACTACGCACGCTGTAGAATTGCAGGGGTTTGGACCAAGTGACCTTGGAGTCAGCATCCAGGGTCTCTGACACAGCTGACCTGGGCCAAGGTGGTCCAGAGAGGGAAGGAGCCCTGAAGGCCGTGCAAGCCTCTGACCTACCTTCTCCCGGCTGCTGTGGGCGGTCAGGAAGCGGTGGGCCGCCCCGCGTAGGGCTGTCCTGTAGTTGCAGAAATTCCCCGTTGGGTCCATCTGGTGCTGGAAGGAGAGAGGGATGCAGCTGGAGCACTGTGTCTGGGGACAGCTGGTGTCACCCGGCTGCCCAACAACCTTGCTTACCTCAAGGATGAAAAACTTGGCCGTTTTCACTTTGGCCCAAGTCTTCTTCAGCCTGGAGACGGGGCTCATGTTCATGCCGGCTGGAAGAGGGCAGGCTGAGCTGGGGAGGGCTTCTCGGGGCTGCACCATCCCCCCCACTTCCGTAGGCAGGAACCTCTGGGTGGCCCCAGCTGGCCCAGCCCCTGAGGCTGCGCCCTGACCAGGGCTGAGGTCTGCGGCAGCCTCAGCCGTCAGATGGTGGGCATACATTGTACTGGGGCCGGCCTGGCTTCTGTACGTGCAGGCCCCCATATCGGTCCCCAGTGCACTGGCCCCACACTGTGACCAGGGCCTGTTTGGGTTCCGTGTTCTCTCTGGATCTGGGGACATACTGCCAAACCCTCACCAAGCACCCTGAAGGGGGCTGAGCTTGCTTCAAAAGGGGTATCTCCCCTGGATCTCCCCTTGCTTCAAAAGGGGTATCTCCCCATTGGCCCCCACCATGCATGCCTGGGCACCCACACCCATTCCAGCTACTCACAGATGATGGCCATGAGGGAGTTGAAGTTGCCAATGTTGAAGCACTCGCGGGCCACGTCGATGAAGAACTCGACCACCTGGGCCCTTCGTTTCTTTTTGGCTGGCTGGGGACAGGGCACCTGAGCCTCAGCAATGACAGGTCCTCACCTTACCTTGACTACACATCCTGCTCACCCAGCCCATCCTTCCTAGCGGCTGAGATGTGTGATCTGGACAATCTGTAGCCCATGGGCTCAGGGGCTCAAGTGGGGTACAGGCACTACCTGCCCAGCTCCAGCCCCCACCCCCAACCTCTGGAAGCTGAAAGCAAGCTCCCTCACTTTTCCTCTCAGCACCAAGCTGGTTCTCCCCACACGGGGCCACATGCTGACCCTGACTCTGGGGTGGACTCAGTCCAAGCTTCATTCAGGTCAACCCCAAGTAAGCTGCCATGCCACTGATGTAAAGGTGGGAAGCAAGCAGGGCCTTGGGCCCTATGCTGTGCTTTTTCTGCATAAATAGAACTGGCCCATCTCCTAGATGCGCAGCGGTGGCCTTATTGTCACTGAAAGCATGCTCTGGCACCTGTAGAGAGGTTTCACTAAATCCCCTTCAGAGAACTGCCTGCCTTTGGTCCCGCCCTGTCCTTCGCAGGGCAGCATGGTGACGGTGACAGTGGCCAAGCAAGGTGGGGAATGTAGGCCAGCCATCTCGGCCCGTTGTGGGCACTCAGACAGGAAACACTTCCGTGGGTGAGGCATCACGGGTCAGCTTCTCTTTCCCAACAGGCCTGCCTCTTCCCCTTCCTCTGTCACGGGTGTTCACCCCTATAAACGCCTCACACCCAAGCTCAGTTGCAGTCTCTGCTTCTGGAGAGCCCAACCTGGTGTACGTGCTCCTTCCAGTCTTTCCCTGAGACAAGTGGCCTGGGGCTTCACCTGAGGGTGGGGAGTGGGCTCAGAGGAGGGTCCCTCTACTATAAGGGAGAAAAAAGGGTGGCTGGCTGGCTAGTGGGACCCTGTGTCGGTGACAAGCATGACCAACTCAGCCTCTCTGGGTCTTCCTACTTCCCAGGAGAAGCTGAAGACCTGGATGTTGGATGTATACTCTCCCAGTTCTTAAAGGCTGGGTCATTTCGACCTCTCAGTCCTGAGTGGTCCAAACAAAACACACTGCAGGCCAGGCCGCCCAAGGTAGATGGAGGCACAGATGGAGGCCGAGGGGCCACCCCTTATGCCTTCAGCCACTGTCCAGAGGCTGGTGGATCTGTGCCAGGCTCTACCCAGAGGGGAAATGTCACTGCAGGCAAGCCAGGTGACACCTGTTGTCCTAGAGGGGTGCCCAGCCTGGCCCTGGGTTTGGAGACGGACAGGCTCCAGAAGCCCTTCTGGTTCTCCTCCAGGTGCCTCCTCCCCGCCCTGGCTGCCTTTGGCCATGCAGGTCATGCCCCGCACTGGTTTTCCACGCACCATGCAAATCTCAGTTGCCACGAGGTAACACAATCTGTTGAACCATTTTACGTAAGCCTCCAGGTTCTTGGTCTTGTCACTGAAACAGGGCTAGGAAAGATGCAAGGTCCACACTCAGTCTTTCTGTCAATAATTTTGTGAACATGAAGTCAGTTCATGATCAACATATATAATCTGGAAAAGGTAGAAACCTCAAAACCATCCACAAACACCAATGGTTTGATGTGTATCCTTCTAGTCTTGCTTCTATACACTTAGAGTTGAAGTTTAATATGTGTATTTATTAATATGATATATAATTGCTGATCCTCATTATTCATGGATTCTGTATTTGCGAATCTACTTCCTAAAAATTCATTTGTAACCCCCCAAATAGTACTTTCACTGTCATTCATGGACATATGCAGAGTGGCAAAAAATTTGAGTCACCCAACGCATGCTGAGGTTAAGCTGAGTGACACCCTGCCTTCTCACCTCAGCTCCCATTCTGTAATCAAGTGTCCTTTCTGTGGCCTAGTTAGTGTCGTGTGATTTCATCGCTTAAAGTGGCTCCCAAGCATCGGTGTTCCTAACCACAGGAAGGCTGTGATGTGCCCTAAGGAGAAAATATGTGTTATGTGAGCGTTGTTCAGACATGAGTCACAGTGCTGATGGCTATGAGTTCAACATTATTGAATGAACAATATATTTTAAAAAGGTGTCTTTAAACGGAAACACGTAAAACAAGGCTGTATGTTTGTTGATTCATTGATGAAAATGTGGTGAGAGGCTTGTAGGAATCTAACCCTGTTTTTTCTGTAAGAGCAATGACATTTGCTAATTCAGTGTTTACAACTTTTTAGACTGTAAGTACTTTGAATAATCAACTTGACTGTATGTATGTATCTTTCTATCTATATGTAAACGTATACTTCCATATTTTTCCATGTGAACTTCTCATGTGCCATGCAATATCCTTTAGATATGAAAATTTTAAATTGATGTAGAACATTTCATTGTATGTATGTACCACAATTTCAAAAATTAAACTTAAAAAAAAAATTAAACTTAACTTAAATATACACATTAAAATTGCCTGGGTGACTTTCAATAAACAGAGGGGGAAGATGAATGTGGGATATATCCAAAATAAGAAGGAAAAGAGAAATAGGAAAGGTAAAGAAGACTACTGAAAGGCACAACAGAAGACAGTAAACAAATCCATATACATCAGTAATTACAACCACGGCAATTAAAAAACCCCAGCTACTTGCTGTGATTGGCTCCACCAGACAAGACCAATCATACAAGAGACACACCTCAAAGCCAAGAAGATAAGTAAAAAAATAGAAAAACACATCTGATAAATATTACATTGCTATATTAATATTAGACAAAATAAACTTTCAGGTTAAAAAAAAACTCCAGCACACAAAACATTAGAAGAGATTAAAGAGTAATTGCATAATGATAAAAGATTCGCATTATCAATAATGTCAAGAGATAGCTTAACCTCCCCCCAACCACCACAAAATACCATAAAGGAAAAGTTTAGTAAATTTGACTCAGTTCAAATTAAGAACACTTATCAACAGATGTAATAATGAGTAGGAAAAGCAAACCCACCACCAACCAGGAGAGGCAAATTTGCAGTACATCTAACTGATACATGATAATTATCTAGTACAAATTTTTTAAAAACAAAGAACTCTTAAGAATCCTTAAGGAAAAGACAAATCACCAGTAGAAAACTGGATGCAAGTTAGGGATGGGCATTTCACAGAAGAGAAAGTAAGGATGCCCAGAAACCATGAAAAGATGCTCTATTTTACAGTTTGACAGAAATTAAGAAGCCTGACAGTTTCAAGTGCCAGTGAGGACGCTCAGCAAGAACAGCTCCCTGCTGGCAGCGTGCTTGGGGACAGCCTCATCTGGCATTGCTTGGTAAGGGTGACCCTGTGACAGATGTAGTCATCCCCCTCCCAGGTACATTCTAGAGTAAGAGTCCTCAGAGTGTTGACCATGGACTCTAGGGGGTCCACAACGGCCAAACTATTCTCCTATTTATACAACTGCCTTTTCACTGTTTTGACATCGCAGTGTTGGGTAAAAGAATGGAGGCAAGAATTGCTGGCACCTGAGCTCCAAAGGAAAAAAGTGAGTGTGACATAAAAATGTCCTCGAGCAGGCAAAACCTTTTTAATTTTATTAAATTTTGACCCTCAAGTGCATGTCTTTCTCATGGACTCTGTGACAAACGAGGGGGCACATATAGGCACTCCTGCAGCAGGCAGAGGTCTGATGGTCATCATGAGGAACAGCACCGTGACTTGTGAGCTGGCCACTTTTCTCAGGGGACACCGTTTTTACTTGAAAGAGGGACTGACTCACTCTGGTTATTGGGACTTCAAGATTTGGATGCTATTGTTTTAAAAACGAACAAAATGAGCCTGTCACTTCAAGGGGAACAAATGACAGTATTGGTTGCCAATGATGAAACTCAAGTTTTCAGGAGAAAATTGGGAACTTGTAAAACATGTGTCCACCTCTGGGAGTTTGACAGAGCTCCCCAATACTTAAGGACTTATGTTTTTAATGAGTCCAGGAAGTGACCTTAATGAATGTGATTTAAAAATATTGTATAATAAAATGTGCCAACATTTGGAAGATCTGTTTGATTCAGTGAACCCACATTTTTCAGATGACCAGTGTATAATGTTACAAAATCATGCACGGGCAAGAAGCTATTCATGAGCACGATAGACCAACGGGTTTTAATGTAATGGCGTTCGGAAAGTCCACTGACATATTTTCACATTGCAAATTGCAATTAATCTTTAAAAACTACTATTTTCTGAGTTGTAGTGTAGTATCAAAGAAGAATATTCACGATGATCTGAAATGACTATAAAATAGCCCTCCCTTTCCAACTACATATTTGCATGAGGTTGGATTTCCCAACAATAATGTATGTAAAGAGATTGAATGCAGAAGCAGATAAGAGAATTCAGCTGTCTTCTAAGTCAATCATTAAATGGATTTGTAAAAATACTGTAAAACAATGTCACTCTTTTTTTATTTTGGAAAAATAAAAACTAAATTTTTTATTTTGGAAAAATAAAAACTAAATTTTTTATTTTTGGAATAGTAAAAAATATTTTTTTATTTGGGAAAATATAGTTGTTTTTCATACAATATGTTACTTAGGTTAACATATAATGAGTTATTAATTTTTTTGAATAAATAAATATGTTAAAAATGATCAGTTTTAATGGCTAATATGATAAATATTGGTAGGTAAAATCGACATAACCCAAAGTTCTTTGGGGTCCTTCATAATTTTCAAAAGTGGAAAGGTGTTCTGAGACCGAAACATTTGAGAACTGATGCTCTAGAAAAGCGTGCACCAGGAAACATTTAAGAATGTTCACAGCAGCAATAACTAGTAAGAGGCTGGGAACCACACATGCATATATACAGTAGAGTGACTCTAAATGTACTTCACAACAAAAAAATAATACTTGGAAATGGCCTAAACCTAACACAAATCAAAACAAAACAAAACAGAAAAACAACCTGCTAAGAGTGGCAAAGGTGGCTTTCTGCTCCCGCCCCCAGCCCCACGCTGGGCTCCGCAGAGTGACTGGGGTTCCTAGGGATTGTCTTCCTGCGTAAGCAGGTCTGCATCATGCTCCCACCCTTTTGTGGTTGTTACAAATGGTACATACTCTTCTTCACTGCTCTTCACCTTACTTTCTTCTCTTGACAATGAATTTGGGGATAATTTCATACTTACAGTTGCTCTTATCTCTTATTCTTTTTAATAGTTGCATAACATTCTATGTATGGATCAACTATAATTTTTAACCCAGTCTCCAGCCTTTGGATGCAATAAACTCTGTTTATTCTAAATCTTTCTGTGAGTACATCTTTGTGTCCATGGGTGTGTACATCGTAGGATAAATTATTAGGCGCAGAAAGTTGGAGCCCAGGGTGCACATTTCAAGGGTTTATGCATTGCCATGCTGCTCTCCAAAGTGTCTGTGCCAGTTTCACCCCCTACCAGCAGTGTACGAGTGTCCTCTCCCTGCACACTGCTCTGTTTAATCTTGCCCGTCTGAGGGGTGAAAATGCCATGCAAAGTTAGCTTGCATTTCATTAGGTGCAAGGCAGAAGACACAATGTTTCCAGTTCTGATTCTCATTTGACCCTGTTGGTAAGTACCAAACAACCTGCTGGATGGGCTCTGAGAGGGGAGGGGCGGGCTCTGAATGAAATCCGTGTGTGGACGGTGTCCTGAGCGCATGGCCCAGGGGCCACTCTACCTTCACAGGGAAGGGAGCACCCGACCTTCCCTCGGCAGCACGTACCAGCCTGCGCTTCCTCGAGCGACCACGGGAGGGCACCGGCGCCCACCGAAACGCACCCGCAGTGCTCGCAGGGTGCCTGAGCAGCCCAGAGGCGCCCTCCATTCTTTCCCCCGCCCAGAGCCTCAGCTCCCCGCTGGCCTCTGTGCCCTCGCTGGGTGGGTGACCCAGTTGGGCACGTCCCGGCCCTCCCAGGCTGCCCTGGCCTCAGGGCTGTCACAAGCTTAGGCCCTCACGCTGAGGGCATGGGTGGAGTAGGGACGGCCCCTCCAAGCCCATAGCTTGCTCTACGCCCCTTGTAAGCTGGCCCAACTGATGGTCTAGGGATCCCCCAGATGGACCAGGGTCACTATGGGGACAGCACGTCCAAGGGCCTTCTACCTTTGTGCTAGCCAGAGGGTCCTTGTTCACAAAAGCCTGGACAAATTCCTCAGGCCCAATGTGTCGCAGCAGTTCCTGCAGGGGAAGGGAGAAGTGGAGTCAGGCAACGGGAAGTTGTGGGGAGGGGGGGCCTGCTGGGGGCCTTCCATGGTGCTCCCAGCCCACCCCAGGAGGGTCTCTGGGCACCTGCCCTTCTCACTGGGCTCTGCATCCCTGTCCTGGGTTGTCACAGAGCTCAGCACCATCCCTGAAGGAGGCAGCCCCTCCTTCCCCATGCCCAGGGGCTGCCTCAGTTCCTAGAGGGGCTGGGGAAATGTCTCCATAGGGAGTGCTTGTGGGGTATGATACCAGGGAAGTCAGGCTCAGGATCGGGTAATGGACAACCCACTCCCTCCAGGGGAGGCCCGGTGGCTAAGAGTGTGGGGTCTGGGTCAGAATACTGGCTCTGTCCCTTCTGCTGTGTGACTTCTGGCATATCACTTAACCACTCTGGGCCTTAGTTTCCTCATTTGTGAAAAAGGAATAATAATAGCACCTACCTGGCTGGGTGGTGGGAAGGTGAAATGAGAGATACATGTAAGTGTTAAGTAGAGTGCCCAGGAAACAGCTGAGACCCATACAAGGTGGAGACTTAACAGAAAGAAAACCCACTCCCCAGCATCCTCTTCTCTGGGGTGGGCCTCTTGGCCTCTGCACCTACCAGGAACCCAATGTGCTGGAGGCTTGGCCTGGGCACCCCCTTTACAAGCATGAAGGCCTGCCTGGGTTCTTCGGGAAAGCTGGGGCGTGCGTACCGTGTCTGGGTGAGTCCTGGATGGGGAAACTGAGGCCAGGGTGGAGAAGATACTGGATGTGGGAGGATCACACAGCAGGTGGTGTCAGAGCCAGGATGTGAACCCAGTTTCTCTGTCCCAGGCCTGGACTCTCATGCTGGCCAGGGGTTAAAGTTGGGCAGCCCTCCTGTTCTCACCCCAGGAGTGGTGAGAGACTCTTCCAGAGCCAGGTTCCTCTGGAGGTGCCTGGCTGCTCTGTTGGGATGGGCTCGGGCCCTGGGTTATACTGGGACAAGGCCAGGGCTCAGATGGGGATCCAGGGGCAGCCAGGGGTCCTCAGGTATTCCTGGCTCTGGTCTAGGCGGATGATTGTCATGGGCCTGCTCACCAGCTCCACGTGGGTCAGCTGCTGGGCCAGCGTGTAGGGGTCACTACAGACGCTGAGAAGCTCCCTATGGATGGAAGCTGGTGGCTTGGTCCTATAGGAGACGGGCTTGTCGGCACCCAGCAGGCTTTCCGGCCCCTGGCCCGGAGCGGCCAGCTTCTGGTGCAGGGTCTGCAGAAGCTGGAGCACCCTCCTTCTGTAGGTCTGGGGGGTGTAGAGAGAGGCGCTTAGGTCTGAACACCCATCTCCACCTCTCTAACGTCTCAGGTGGGCGGGGCCCTGGGCTGTCAGTGATGCACTGCTCCTGGGTGTGCCTGCACCTGCCACCCCCGACTCTCGAGGCAGGGCCTAATGCAGGGCAGGTTGGGGCTGGAGCCACAGTCAAGGCCAGTGGGGAAGAAGGCTGCAGGGTTGCTGAAGGCAGCTGAGAGCAGCACCTACTAGAGAGTGGCCGGGTCCACAGCCACCCCAGCTGTCTGGGCAGCAGTGCAGGCAGGCTGGGCAGTGCCAGGGAGCAGAGGAAGGGAGGGAGGAGGGAGGCATGGAATGGACCCTGCCCTGGGCAGCTGGCTTTCCCCTCTGCTTAGTTGTCAGAGCTGGGCTGGCTCTAGGCACACAGTGGGTGCTTGACAACCACTTAGTGTACTGATGGTGTCCCTTAGCACACGGCTTAGGCAGTCGGGTTCCCCTTCGGGCCACCCTGGGCTGGGTGCAGTGATGGAAGGCCATGGTCCTACTCTTGAGGGGCACCCACCCTCCTATCCCATGGAGAAACTGTTGCCCCCTCAGAGGTCTCTATGTCCAAGGAAGGAGCCATTAGATTGGCTGGGCTTACTGAGCGAAGGCCGTGTTCAGTAACCCACAGAACAAACCCATGAGCTTGTCAGCAAGTGTATCCCCCACCCCCCAAGGTACACCCAATCCCCCCAGGAGCCGACAAGCCGACAGGGAGTGGTGCTGGGTGGCAGGGCCAGGTTTCCAGGCAGCACCCAGGTGTCAGGCGTACACCTGGTGGGCTGGGCCCAGAGGCCTATGGGATAATGGTGGTGGATTGTCAACACGGTCACGTAATTTCAGATCAACTGCATCTTGTCATGCACTTTTGACATACACAAACCCGGACACATTTTGCAGGTAGGGCATCTGGCTTGCTGGGCCCAGTATGCTGGGGGCCTGGATGGCTCCTCAAGTCTCTGATAGGGCTCTGGGGGGGCCGCTGAGGTCCAGCATTGTGGATGTCCAGAGCTCTGGAGATGGAGATGGTATCCGCTAGCCTCTGATGGAAGTGCTTCTCTATGAAGTGGCCACAGGCACCTGTGCTGGAGCCGTCCAGACACAGGGAAGAGGACATGAGGCTGCCTCAGGTGAACCTGAACCCTAACTCCCAGAGCGGTGGAGGGCAGGCCCAGAAGGCGTCCACTGGTTAGCTGGGCAGTGTGTGGGTAAACCGAGGTCTGACTCTGCTCTCTGTCACCCGTGGAAGGAACAGCCTCTCTCAGCTCTGCTGTATCCAAAAGTATGGTTAGCATGTGGCCTCCCAGCTCTTCATTTGAATGCTGGGAAGATGGTGAGATGGGTTCAGCCACGGCCAGCCCTGGGCGACACAGTCACCTGTGAGCCCTGACACGTCCACCAGCCTCCATCTCTCTCCTTTCCCCAACCAGACTGGGGGTGACTACACCAGCTGCAAGTTCCCTCACCCCCATTCCCTGCCCTCCCCCACCTCCATCTGGCTCCATTCCCTCCAGACTCTTGCTGTCACCCTGCGACTCTCCCACTGTGTCAGTGAAAGCCAGGGGCCATTCCTCAAGGCCTTGACCACGTTGCCTCAGCTTTCTTGCCTCCCCTCTGGCATGTTTGCAGGCCTGTCTGATGGCGCCGGGGCTGGATGCTGGGGTTCCCGTGGGCTCCCTCTCTTCCCCTCACTCTGCCCTTCACTCCTGGGTGTGCCGGTTCACGTCCAGTTTCATTTAGTGTGCATGCATTTACATGTGCGGCGTCTCCTCTGATCGGCAGAGCCATGTGGCAAAGGGGCCACCTCAATGCAACATGTGCAAGCGGAAGTCACGCTGTCCGGCCCGAGTGGCCTTTCTGTGCGCCAGCCTGTCTCAGTGAATGGAGCACCGGTGGGCACGCAGGCCCGGAGCCATCCTGCAGAACTCTCTCACTCACGCCCCTCCAGGCCATCCCCAACCCTCTTGATTTGTCTTTCCTTTCCATGCTTTGTCTTCACTGTGGTCTCTGTGGTCCAGGCTGTGGTAATTTCCCTGGTGGCTACAGTGGACCCCTCAGGGGGACACCTGTGTCCACGCAGACCTCTCTCCATGGCATGGTCTGTTCAAAATGCACATCTGACTCCTGCACCCGCTTCCTTAAAATGTCTCTACACTTGCACACAGACAAAGGCTGTGCGTGGCCTGGAGGCCCTTGCCTCACTCGGTTGCCTCCAGGTGGCCCTTGCTCAGCTTTGCCTGTGCTCCAGACACAGGCCACTCGTCTACCCCTTTGACACCTCCCCCTCCCCTCCTCCATGCCCCTGGCAGGGCCTGTGTACCCTCCTCCTTCTCGGTGCATCCTCATCCTCTGGCCAGTGGGCATCGGTGCCCTTCCTTCACAGCCCTGGCCTATGCCCTGCGTGGGGACTGTCCTCTCCTCTGCCTCTCTTCTCATGACTCTGGCAGTTCCATGCAGACCACATGGGCCATGTTGCTCAGCCCCAGCATGATGGGCAGTGACTGGCTCTGAGGAGGGGCCCGTGTACATTTGCTGGTGGATAAACATGGCCAGTCAGCTGCTCCAGGGTGGCCTCTGGGGCTCTCCTGAAGTCAAGGACATAGTATGCACGTGCCTACAGTTGGATAGGACCATGCAGTCACCCTACTTAATATCATGCAGACAATTTAGCAGCAGTTGCTTCTATTGAACCGATATTCACTCCAAGTAATTATCATTTCCTGTGTGCTATTTCACTGAGAATTTTTCCAGTGGTGTTAACCTTAAGCTTAGTGGTTGCCTCTTTCCCAAATCCTCTGCTTCCCCTCTGAATGTGGAATGGGATTTGTCCTTCTCTTTGACCTCCTCTCATTTTTCTCGCTGATTTCTATACCTTTGAGCATGGAGGCTGGAGACCTCCGTGGTACCTCTGGGCTGAAGCAGGGATCCGCACTGAGAATGTTGGCTATTCTGTCCTTAGCAGGAGCCCATATTTCAGAGCACCAGGCCATGCCCAGCACAGCTCGCCGGCAGACCTGGGAGGACGAGAGCTGGCTGTCTTCTCCATCTATGTCCAAGGGGCCTCCTGCTGCACGCACACAGCCAGGTTCAAGTACAGAGGTTGTCTGAGGATGCAACTGCAGCTCATCAGGTTCTCTTGGACTGGATGTTCCATGGTTAGAGCCCCTTTCCCTGGCCAGGCAGGGGGCCTGTTCTATGAAGTTCTTGAAAACTCCCCCTGAGCCAGCCCACGGCCAAGTCCAGTGGGCTCAGCACTGCACAACCCACCTGTTTGTTCTCAAAGTCAGTTTCTGTCACCTGTGCCTTGGAAGGAGCAGTTGGTCGGAGGGCAGCAGGGTCAATCCAGGAGACAGTTGTGTGAGCCAGTGGGAAAGCAAGGTCAGTCACAGGGCAGAGGTGAGGCTACCCTTCACATCAGCATCCTCTGTTTGGGCCCAGTGGATATGGCCAGGACACTGCTGTCCTCCTGTCCTGTCTTCCTTACTGGGACTGTGACCTTGGGATTTTCCCTGGGCTCCCCCAGCTTCTTCTGTGCACCTGAGCTCCTTGTTCTCACAGTCCTGTGAGGTAAGGATGATCCCTTCCCTCTTACAGAAGACGTTTAGGCTCAGAGAGGTTAAGTAACTTGCCCCAAAATACACAGCTCTGAAAACCCCCGTGTTGGTCTCACTGCCTTGTGGATGGCACACTTCGTATCATTTGATCGTATCCCTATGTAAGCAACATCACAAGATAATGCTAAAATAATTTGGGAGCAAAAACTGTAATGTCTATGATTTGTTTAAAAATAATTTGGTGGGGAGAGAGTGCGAGGGGGTAAAAGAAACAGGCTTGGTGAAATGTTGATAAGTGTTGAAGCTAGGTGTTGGGTACACAGAAGTTCATGGCTACTAGTCTCTATGTTTATGTGGGTTTGAAATGTTCCATGATAAAAGTTGCATAAAGTTAAAAATAGTCCCATATGCCTGAATTCTGGAAAGAATTTGTTCCTCATCAGAGCTCACATTCACCAGGTGCTGGAATAAGAGCACATGGGATTTCGGGGATCCTGCCTCGAAGCTGTGTGGTGGAGACGGTCATCATCTCTGTTTTACTGATGAAGCAACCGAAGCTCAGGGAGAGGGGGAGCCTTGCCCAAGGTCGCACAGCTCTGGTTCCTGAGCCTGGATCTGGGCTCAGGTGGTCTGACGCAGACCCCTTCCTCTGAGTCCTAGGCCCTAAGGGCTCACCTGCTCCCTCCTGAGCTGAGCCCCTCCCTATGCTGGGAGGGGAGCAGCCACAGTCCACCTGCGGCTACAGGACCTCCCCTGGGAGTGGGGCTTTCTGCGGAAGGACAGTGTGAGGATCATGAAGACACTGTGATCCCCTGGCCTGGGCCTGGGTGGGCTAGCGGGGCAGGGGAACCCTGGTTCCAGCTCACATCGTTCAGCACACCTAACTGGATCCCTCGGGAAGGGATGCAAATGGTCCTGAATGAGTTATTTCTGCTCCAAAACCTTACACCTTGTAGACGACTGCTCTCAACAGCCCACTCACAGGTCTCAGTTGAATCTTATTTCTATCCACTTGGTTAGAAAAGATTTCCCAGCTCAGGCCTGGCAGGTTCTCGAGGGGAGGGGCATCACTGCTTCTCAAGAAAGCCAGCCCAGGACTTACACCCATCCCTCACTGCGGCCAGAACAGCAGGGCGTGCCTCTGAGGTGACGGCACCAGTGGCACAGGTGGCCCGGTAAGGGCCCGCAATCCTGTCTAGTCAATGGTTTATTTTTCACCACTGCTGAAGGCCTCCTGCGGGGAGGGAGAAGAAGCAGGAGACTGAGTTTTCATCCCCCCACACCCTCTACTCCATCCATCCATCCGTCCATCCGCTACCCCTGCACCCATCTCTTTTCTGCCCATCTGCTATTGTCCACCTTCCCTTTTATATAGTCACCGACCCAAAGATCCATCAGCCCACTTACCCCCTCACCCACCCTCCCACCCATCTAGTCATTTATCTACCCACCCACCTATCCATCAATCTTCCTATCTCCACTTACCCCATGAATCCACCTGCCTATCCAATTACCCAAACACCTATCCTCCCCCTCTACCCATTCATCAAAGTAGCCAACCATTTAGCCAGCCCGTCAGCCAGCACCTCCCCTCCCGACCTCTCCGCCCCCTCCTGATCGATCCCGTCATTGAGCATCCCCCAGCCCTATTCCCTGCTGTGTCTGAGCCAAGAGTTGTGACCCCTAGATGGGTCAGGGGGTGCGGAGAAGGAAGAGATGGCCCTTATCTCTCCAAGTTTTCAGAACAGCTACGTCACATGTCTGCTTGTGAAGTGGCCCGAGGTCAGGCCGTCCCTCTCCGAGCCTCAGTTAGGCCTGGGGTTTCATGGCTTCCTTTTGTCCAGCCTGCCCCAGCAGTTTCCCTTCGTTTCACATGCAGTTGGCCCTGCCGTGTCCAGCCCGGGTTGGGGCATCACTAGCTACCAGCTTGCCCGGTCAGTCTCCTCCCAGGACTACTGACCTGCACTAGCCCTAACTCTCTTCTGGATAAAGCGACGTCAGTGCTGGCTACAAGAGTCATTCTGCAGATGCGGATAAACATGCCCCTTAAATGTCCCAGGAGGGGCCCGTTCATTCCCTTTGCAGAATCCTTCCTTGGATTCTTGCCAGAATGTAGTGTGTTTGTTTGTTTGTTTTTGTCTTCCTCTCATCCATCATGGACGTGAGGCTTGGAGACCTTTAAGTGCCGTCCCCAGAGTCACACGGCTGGGAGAGCCGGCAGGGCACGGGGCACAGAGGCACCTGATGCCTAGTACACTGGCTGCCTCCCAAGCCACTGGGGTGCAAGGGCTGCAAATACCCAGGGGGGTGGTTGGAGCTATGAAGTAGGGGAGTTCTCTGCTCCTCCCCCCACCCCATAGAACTTACGGTTTATCCCCAGAGGCTTGGAGGACCCGGGGAAATCTGCCCAGACAGCGTGTGGCTGTTATTCCTGCCATTGCTGTTACAGTCTGGTGTGCCCTCCAGAGCCCTTTTCCTGCACTGACTGGCAGGTCCTTATCCAGGAGCACTGACTGCCAGCTTGGCCCTGGTGTGATACAGGGCAAGGAGGAGGGGTCTCTGTGACACAAGGCCCAGAAAGGCCCTGCCAGGCCAGCCTAATGGGTCACAGACCAATGGCCTGACCATGCAAGCACAAGAGCCCATGAGTGGGTCTTCCCTCTCCTGCCATCTGGGGCCACTGATGACAGCAGGGCAGGAGGGAGGACAAGAGACCAGTCCAGGAGCCGATTTCCTCATAGGGCAGAAAGGGGCTGAGGTTAGAGCAGCTGCAGTGAATAGGTGGGGAGACAAGGGCCCCGAGGTGGTCTCGGACACAGGCTCAGCTCCCAGGCAGAGTGAAAGGCTCCCTGGCTCACCTACCTCGTCACAGGGGGCGATGCGGCCCACCACGTCCTTCACGTGCCTGATGGTCGAATCCTCCTGGAAGTCCCGCGGGAAGGTCTCCATCCACTCGGCCAACAACTGGAGCAATTTGGGGCCAAACTGCTGGACCTGGGCCTGCAAAGCAAGGTGAGGGGGTGTCCGCCCTGGGTGAGGGGTGCTGGGGCCACACCAGCCACTGCCTGAGCCACTCTCTCCTTGGTTTTGGTCACCTGTGCAGCAACTGCAGTGGCGAAGGGGGATGGGACAATGCCAGGCAACAAGAATGTCACACAGGATAGGGGCTGACCACAGGGGAGTACAGGGGGACAGATACATTTTTGGGGGGCAATCTCCTGTTTTTGCCTGGTGGGTATTCCATCCCCCTTTCTGTAGCTCAGTTGCCTTTAGGGGTCTCCATGCTCCCCATTCCCAAGCCAATAGGGTTTGGGACAGCTGATCTCACCCCAGGGCTCCAGGAGCGGGCTCAGATATGTGCTGGCCTATTAGAGCATGACCTAGCCCATCACGTGCAGCGATTGGCTCGCAGGCAGTCATGTGTGGCCTAGGCTAAGCCAATGAAATTGGGTCTTTCATTGGGCCCTCCAAAGAACTGGTCTGGCCCTTTCCACAGGGTTGGGAAGGGTAGATGATGAGCCTGGAGCGAAGCAGGCCACCTGTCACTGTTCTGGGTGAACCTGTCCATGCAAGAGTGAGGCTGGCCCAGAGGAAAATGCAACAGAGGGTTGGAGGGAGAAAGACCAAGTTTTAAGGATGTCATGTGAGCCCCTGGGAGCCAATGGTACTTGAGACTTTGCAGTTACATAGCCAGTAAAGTCCCTTTGCCTTAGGCCAGTTGCAGTTGGGTTTCCATGACTGTAACAGTAGAGACCTGCCGACACACATATAAGTAGTCAGAGCCTCGGGGGTCTGGTCAGGAACGGGGTCCATGGGAAAGCTGGGCCACAGAGGAAAGGAGGGTGGGACGGAGTGTGATGGGGACAGGAAGCTGAGCGGGCTCTACAGGGCCGTCCCAATGGCAAGGGTCCTACTGATGGGGCTCTGGGGGCCCGGGTCTGGGCTTGGTGTGAGCTCGAGGGCTCCCACAGGGCACTGGAAACACAGTCCTCCGGGTTAGAGATTGCAAGTCTGTCCCTTTTGACTCTGGGCCTCAGGGAGTCAGAAAATTGCTGTGGGCTCCTTGTTAGTCAGATGGGGACAATCACTACCTCTCCAAGGACAGAGATACGAGGGAGTGTCAGGGCAGCACGCTCAGAGGCGCCTGCTTTGTCCTGCTCCTCACCTGGTCCAGCACCGGCTTGTCCAGCTGCTGCTGCTCGATACACAGGTGGCAGACCCGGGCCAGGAGCTCCTGGGGCTCGATGAAGAGGCGGGAGCTCAGCAGGAAGGTGAAGACGTAGGCTTTCTGGGGGACATGGGAGAAAGGTGGCAGGTACTCACCAGGACATGGAGGAGACAGCCTCCCAGCCCCTGCCCCCCATCCCATCCTACCCCTCACCAAGCCAGAGACCAGCCCCCGCCCTATTGTCTCTCCCATGCCTGGAGGAGGAGAGCCCACTCTGCGCTGCCCCTCCCCACTGGGTGGGCCACCCACCTCTGGGTAGTAGTCGGCTGTGGGTACCAGATGCCGGATCAGGGTGTCCAGGGAGGCTGAGGATGGAGCCCCATCCAGGATGGGCTGCCTGGGCTGCTCACTGTCCATGAGCTCGGTGCGGGTTAGGCCAGGGCTGCCGGGGGTGACCATGTCGGAAGCACTCAGTGTCCGGGGCATGCCTGCCTGCAAAGGCAAGGAGCAGGTGGGGCATGCCTAAGCTGGGGCCTGCTGGCTCCCTGGGCTCCTGGATGGCTGGGCCCTGACTCGCAGAGGCACTTCCATGCCCACCTGGGCCCAGTGATTACTTACTGGCGGGCTGCTGGGGACCCACCCGCCCACAGCACAGCATCGTCCAGGAACCACCTCTCCTCTACTGGTTCATCCAAGCCAGTTGGGGACTGGTGAAGGGCATTTGTGACAAGGCCCAGGTGATCAGCATATCCCCTCACCCCCAGCCACAAAGATTGGACAGGGATGGACCTTGTCTGTATCGGGGCCTCAGGTGCAACACCAGAACTTTTGCAGCACTTGGAAGTCCTTTCACCTGGGGTCTCTGAGCTGTTGGGACCCTCTTGTCCCCGCAAGGGGCCAGGAAAATGAGCACATTTCCGAGGACCCCATGGGAGGTCCTGGGTCCTGCTGTGTCTGGAGCTGCTCTGGGGTCCTCTCCATTGAGTGAGCCTCTTTAAAGCTGGGTTTCTCTCCGGTGCAGCCAAAGGGTAGCCCCATAGCCTGGCATTCCAGGCTCTCTGTGATTAGGGCCCACCGAGCCGTCCAGCTGTTTCCTCCTGCAGGAAAGCTCTCCCACCCCCTTCACTCCTCTATCCCTCTGGACATGGCGGAAATGCCTTCTCCTTGCTGGAGCCTGCCCTGCTTTCTGCAGGGACCCCTCTCCCACCAGGCAGCAGATTCTCTTTGTCAGCTCTGCTGGGTGTGGGGCTGTGCTGCTGGTGCCTGGTGCAGAGAAAGGCCACCTGGGGCTGTGGTATCGCCACTTCTCCACCCAGACTTCCTCCTGCAGGGGTCGGGGCATGTTCTCTAACACGGCACTGAGTCAAGGGCCTGGCCCGCACCACAGCACGGGCAATGGACCTGTGCTTCCTCTCCCAGGCTCCTTCACAAATCCTGTAGGCCGGTCTTCCTGACCAAACCCTGCCAGTGCCTTCAGAGTAGGCTGACCATATGTACCATTTTACACGGGACAGAAAACAGCAGTGCTGTCCCCTTTCAATCGGTGCCTATGGTCAGACCCTGACGCCTTGAATTCAGCCCAGTCAGACCAGGCTGACCATCTGAAATGGGACATTGCTGTTGTTTTCTGTCCAGTTTAAAATGAGACATGTGGTCAGCCTAGCTCACAGCTACAGACGCCAGCCAAGCCTGTGACTGCTTAGCCAACCTCCAAGCTGGACATTCAAATCGTCCCCTCATCCTTGACCATGGAGTCCTGTGGGCTCACCGCAGGGATCTTCCACGGACTGGAGTCTCCCCGTTGCCCAGCTCGCCATGCCCCTGCTACCCCCTGGCAGACTCTGACCCAGGTCCGTCTCTGTCTTGCCTGGTCCCCTGAGTGACCTGGCCTGAGGGCCGTTCAGAGGATCTGGGGACTAGCTCACTGCATGGGCATGGGAACCAGTGTGGGCAGCAGCCCAGACAGTGCTGGCCCTGGGGACAGCCTCAGCTTTATCTTCTCCTCCCCAACAAAGCTGTAAGTGTTCGATTCTCAGCTGATGCAACTGTAAAACTTTACAAAATCACCTCCCGTCCATCTAGTGGGGAGGGTGCCGAGCACGTGGGCATGCAGGAGTGGTGGTCAGCTCCAGGGTGGGTGAGGCTCTGCCCGCCCCAGAGCCCCTGTCTGAGACCAATTCCACAAGACAGTGTATGCAAGACTGGCAGTGTCCACTGTCCCTTCCCAGATATCTGGCACCTTCTCCCTGTAGTGATCGGCCTGCGTGAGATCCCATTCCCATTTTCTCAAAGACTGGGCAGTAGCTGTGGTGGAGGTGATTCTGGAACCCTCTCTGCAGGGCAGGGTGATCTGCCAGATGTGTGGGAGGGGCCTTTCTGTGAAGGCCAGGATGCCACCACTTCAAGAGACAAGCTGGGAAGCTCGGAGAGCAGCTCTGGGCTTGGCCTTGAACTGGGGGGTTGGGTGTGGGGTGTTGGGCTCATAGGATAGGGTGCAGGCCAGAACCATCGTGATCCACAGGAACATCCAGAGAGCAGACAGGCTGCCCATGTGTCCCTCCGACATCCGACCAGCCACTGTGTCCTCAGTTGGGGCCAGGCCTGCGTCTCAGTGGACCGGCTTGCCCTTCTACCACAGCCTCTAGCTTCCTCCTGTGGTTGCTGAGGGACATTCATTCACCTGTGTATAGGGATGGAGCAATGGCTAGCACCATTGCAGACACTGAGGACTGAGCAGGACCTCTCAGATATGGTAGGAGGCAGACAACAGCAGGCATGCCAAGAGACTGTCCCACTAAGGCATGTGCTCTGCAGGGTGGGCTCAGGTGAGGGGAGTGTGGGTGACAGCTTCCTGTGTCGGATGTTCCCTCGAGAGAGGGTGGGTGAGATAAGAGCTTGGTGGTACCCCACCAATCCTCCCACCTCTCCCCTTAGGTGTGCTGGTGAGGACAGGGAAGCGGGGCCCCACCCAGCCTATTGTGGGGTCTGCCAGCGGCGCAAGCCAGCCTCCCTACCACCCAGCAGAGGCTCCAGCCTGCTTGGAACATAGAGAGGGGCTGTGGGGGTGGGGTCTGTGCTGAGGACGGAGGGCAGGGGACGAGCACGTGCAAAGGGCCGTCTGAGCTGGGACAACATGATGTGCTTGTCATGCTGTACATGCAGAAACAGCGTGTGAGATGGGGTCCCACCTGCCTCGTACACCCCTCCCGTAAACAACTGCTCTTATTACTTCCTGTCTATATTTCCAGAGTTTCTTTATGCAAGGATACAGAAATAGAAACATATATTTCCCTCTTTTCTGTCTTTATTACACAAAAATGTATCATAGAGTACATACTTTCCTGTGCTCCTTGCACT
The DNA here is from genome assembly GCA_004026885.1 of Lyroderma lyra. Lineage (NCBI taxonomy): Eukaryota > Metazoa > Chordata > Mammalia > Chiroptera > Megadermatidae > Lyroderma > Lyroderma lyra. The sequence continues at coordinate 25,200 of PVJL010007902.1, read as the reverse complement.
AACACTGCACTTGGGAGCTCTTTCCATGGCAGGACAGAGCGTCCTTATTCTTTCTATTTTTTAACCACCTCCCAGTATTCTATTGTTTCGAAGTCCAGGGACCATTTTTAAAAGCCAATGACAAGGCAACTCAAGTGTCCATTGACGGGGGAATGGGTAAACAAAATGTGGTTTATGCACACAATGGAATATCGTTCCATCTTAAAAAGGAAGGCAATTCTGACACAGGCTGTAACACAGCTGAACCTTGAGGTCATTAGGTCAAGTGAAATAAATCAGACACAAAGGACAAATACTGTGTGAGTCCCCTCAGCGGAGATTTCTGGACTGGTCAAGCTCATAGAGACAGAAAGCAGAACGGTGGTTCCCAGCAGCTGGGGGACGGGGGAATGGGGAGTTTAGTGTTAACTGGGGACAGGGTGTTAGTCTTGCAAGATGAAAGACTTCTGGAGATGGGGGTGACACAACAACGTGAATGTACTTAATGCCCCTGAACGGTACACTTGAAAATGATAAAGATGGTAGATTTCATGTATATTTTACCACAATTTTTCTAAAAAGCCAATGATGATGGAGAAATTGTTTATTGTCACAATTTCCCTTGAAAATCCTTGAAATCACCAGTTCTCCAATCTGTGCTTCTAAGAACATAGCGTGCATGGGGTATGTGCACAGGAGAGGGGGCCTGGGGCCGGCATGGGTGGGGTCTGAGCTCAGGGGCTTGCTGCAGACAGTGCCCCGGGGGACTGGCAGGCTGCTGCACTTGCCCCCTCTAAAGTACTATTTCAAAGTCTCTCTCTGTCTTTGCAGGGCCTGGGGCTCTGTGTGTGTGAACAGGCAAGTGCATGGTGTGTGTTCACTCAGGGTCTCCTTTATACTCATTAAATGAACAAGATTTAAGAAAACAACTAGTGCTGTTGGAACCTTAAATGCCTCTGGACTGAGGTGGACATTGTCACAGTCCCTTCGAATTGTACAAGATTTAACTTGATGTACCAAGACACTTATCTTCTATAGTGTCCTTTCACCTTAGTCAACTCCCTGAAAATTGATCCCAAGAAAATAATCTAAAGAGGAAAAGCTGTGGGGAGGTGTTTGCTTTGGCATCAACTATAAGCAGTGAACAATATCTTAAAGCAGCGCTGACGATAAACAAAGGGGGAATGGACAGGGACACCAGCACTCACCCACTCGGTGGTGGAGTTTCTGTTGTCGTTGAAATGATGGTAATGAAGACTCGATGACCACATGGGAGCGGTTATGGCATAACCAAGTGAAAATTGCACATACCACAGGATACACATATATTACTCAAGTGGCTAAAACTACAGTGGGGCACTGAAAACTTCGTCATTGATATGCATGCTGCCCTGCCCTGTTATTGTTTCGTTGTCATTCATTCAGGTAAAGGCAAAGTTCGGCCATCAGATGAAGCTGTGAGGATGAAAGTCCCCAGGAAAACCTGAACAGATCCCAGAGCTGTGATGGGTGGAAGAGTCAGGGACATGCCCACCCTGTGACGAGGTCACTGAGAAGACACAAATGCCTTGTTTTGGCACACAACCGAGAGTGGCCAAGCCATGGTTTAAACTGGGAAGTCCACTTTCTCACCTGTCCAGGTGAGGGCCCCATTACCCAGGATGAGTGACATACCACACCTGCGCACATGCTGGACTTGCCTGCCTGGCACCCCTCCTCACCCTCTGGGGCCTCCGAGTCTCCCCATCCCTCAGGCCTCACATTGGCTTTAGTCTCCCTACATTGTGTACTCCCTAAGGAGAGCCTGGCTCATGCCCTGATATACCTCTAGGGCCTGGCCCTGGGCCTGGCACACACATAATGGATTCTCATTCCAGATGTGTGGCATTTGAGTGACACACTGATGCAGGTGAGAAGCAGTGAAGCCTGAAATTGGAGTGTGAACAGTAATGGTAAGGAGTAGCTGACACATCAGGCATTGGGAGGGAGGAGTTGCAGAGAAGATTGGGGTCCTGGCCTGAGAAGGCTGACAGGGCCAACTCCTCCCCGCCTGAGCCCCATCTCTTCTCTTAGCCCTTCCATCTTACAGATGAAGAAACTGAGGCTCTGAGTGCAAGGCAGAAGCCCAGTTCACACGCTGAGTACCTGGAAGAGCTCGGACTTGACCACAGGTGTGTCTGAGCTCCAGGCCCTGTTCCTGCCCAGCAACCCCCTGGGCACTGATGCCGGTGTCCCCAAGCCACAGAGTCAAGAGGATGCCGTCAGACTCCTGAGGTGTGACCAGGGGTGCCCAGGACAGGAGGAGAGAAGCAAGTGCTGGCTGCTTTGTGGTCCCAGCAGCCCCTCCTGGGGGCAAGCCTGCCCCTCCGGGAATTGCATTTGGCACAGAGGATCCCTGCTCTGTGGCCATGTCTCCTTCCCAGCCCAGACTCATGCTCCGGACCCAAGTCCCCCTGTCCAGGGGCCTCCATCTGCAAGATGTGCCTTCTCCACATCCATTTTCTTTCTATCTGGGTAGTACAGAGGGTTTCTGCCTTGGGGAATACCACAAATGGTGGTGGTGGTTGGACTGTCAAGGTCCCACCCTCACAGGGCCAAGGGGCGGGCACCAGCCAGTCTGGGCCAATCAGACACTGCTAACCTGGAAAATGCACCCAGGTACCCGACTCGAGGAGTCCGGACCCCTCTGCAGGCCAGGCATGGGAGGGCCTGGGGTGGCTTCTGAGTCACAGCTTCCCCACTTCTAGGCATGCGTGCTGCCTTGGTTTTCCACTGCCCAGGCCCCATTCCTCAGGTGTGTGTCTCCTTATGTTTACATCTCCAGGACCCACATCTGGAGCTTCTGGGACTCCCGTGATAATACGGAGGCAGCCAGCTGGCACTGTGTGAATTGGATTAGTAGGGAGATGGGAGAGGATCCCTCAAGCCACCATGAAGGTGTGCTCCTGGTGGGCCAGAAATGCCCAACTGGGCATCCTCCCTTTTGGGGCTCCACACTGGCAGGCCATCCTACTCAGGCGGTCTGAAGCGGGTCAAGGTTCCGGAACCATGTGCCTTAAGGCTGACTCCTATATAGGAGACAGTTCAAGGATTGGTTTTAATTCTCTTCTAAGTGTGTTAGAATTCACCAGTGAAGCCGGCGGGGTCCAGGGCTTTTCTCTGTTAAGAGGATTTTGATTACTGATTCAGTCTCCATACTAGTTAGTGATTTCGAGTTTTCTGTTTTTTTGTGATTCAGTCTTGGTAGGTTTTCTGTTTCTAGGAATTTGCCCATTTCAACTAGGTCGGCCAATTTGTTCTCATCTAATTGTTCATGGTACTTTCCCTTTAATCCTCTTTATTTTTGTAGAATTGAAAGTAATGCCCCCACTTTCATGTCTGATTTTAGTAATTGAGTCTTCTCTTTTTTTCAATTGTCAATCTAGCTAAAGGTTTGTCAATTCTGTTAATCTTTTCAAAGAACCAACTTTAGATTTCATTAATTTTCTCTATTCCCTATTTTATTTATCTCTGCTCTTATCTTTATTGGTTCCTTCCTTCTGCTAGATTTGGATTTAATTTATTCTTCTCTTTCTTCTTAAGTGAAAAGTTAGGTTGTTCATCTCAGATCTTTTTTTAATGTAAGTTTTTAACAGCAATTAATTGCCCTCTTAGCACTGCTTCCACTGCATCCCATCAGTTTTAGTATGTGTGTTTTCATTTTCATTTGCCTCTAAGGATTTTCTAATTTCCCTTGTGATTTCTTCTTTGAACCACTGGTTGTTTAAGAGAGTATTGTTCTTGTTTTTTTTAAGAGAGTATTGTTTAGTTTCCACAAATTTGTGAATTTTTCAATTTTCCTTCTATTACTGATCTCTAACTTCATCCTGCTGTGGTTGAACAAGTTACTTTGGAGAGGAGGGCAAGATGGCGACTAGAGAGGAGGTCCCTAAAGCCTCTCCCAGCAAACACAATTGAACAGCCACCCAGGAGCCAAGAAAGAGGACCCTGAGTGACAAAAATAGCAGCTGAGAAATCCACGCATCGCAAGTAAACACGTGAAGATATGAAGGTGGAATAAAGACCGTCTCAGACACCCAGAAGCTGAGGGAATTTGCCAGCACAAGGCCAGCACTCCCAAGAAATACTGAAGGAGGCTCTTCAGCCTGAAACAAAACATCAGGGAAAATGGAACAAAGCTGGCGCAATAAGAAAGAAACAAAAATAAAACAAAAACAAACAAAGAAATAAGTAAAGGCTACAGGAAATCCTCACATATCGATCATCACTCTAAATGTTAATGGACTGAACTCACCAATAAAAAGACACAGAGTAGCACACTGGATTAAAAAACAGAATGCATCCATATGCTGTCTCCAAGAGGCACACCTCAGCCATAAGGACAAACACAGACTCCGAGTGAAAGGATGGGAAACAATACCCCAAGCAAATGGTAACCAGAGAAAAGCAGGAGTTGCCATACTGATATCTAATGAAATAAACTTCAGGTTAAAAAAGATAGTAAAAGACAAAGATGGTCATTGCATAGTGATAAAAGGCACAATACAACAACAAGAAGATTTGACACTAATTAATATATATGCTTCCAACCAGGATGCACCAAAATATACAAAGAAACTACTAACAGATGTGAAAGGAGAAACTGATGAACACACAATCATAGTGGGGGACTTAAACACCCCGCTAACAGCCATGGACAGATCATCCAAACAGAAAATAAATAAGGACATATCAGCTCTAAACGACACATTACAGCAATTGGACATAATTGACATTTACAAGTCACTTCATCTAGCAAAAAGAGACTATTCCTTCTTTTCTAGTGCGCATGGAACCTTCTCAAGGGTAGACCACATGCTGGGACACAAAAGTAGCCTAAGCAAATTCAAGAAGATCGAAATCATACCAAGTGTATTCTCAGACCACAAAGCTTTGAGATTGGAGATCAACTGTAAAAGGGAAGCAGAAAAAACCACATATACATGAAGATAAAACAACAGCTTATTAAAAAATGACTGGATAAAAGAACAAATAAAAGATGAGATTAAAAAATATATAGAAACTAATGACGATGAAAATACAACGTATCAGAATTATTGGGACACAGTGAAAGCGGAAATAAGAGGGAAATTTATATCATTACAGGCCTATCTTAAGAAACAAGAAAAATCACAAGTAAACATCTTAACATCCCATCTTAAAGAACTAGAAAAAGAAGAGCAGACAAAACCCGAAGTCAGCAGAAGGCAAGAAATAATAAAATTAAAGCAGAGCTAAACCAATTAGAGAACAGGACAATAGAAAAAATTAATATTACAAAGAGCTGGTTCTTTGAGAAAGTTTACAAAATTGACACACTCCTGGCTAGATTAATCAAAGGACGAAAGGAAAGGACACAAATATCCAAAATTGGAAATGAGAGGGGAGAAATTACCACTGACACCACAGAAATACAAAGGATTATAAGAAAATATTATGAAGGACTTTATGCCACTAAATTTAACAACCTAGAAGAAATGGATAAGTTTCTAGAAACTTATAGCCTACCTAGACTGAACCAAGAAGAACTGGCTAACCTGAATAGATCAATCAATAGCAACGAGATTAAAATGACTATCCATAATCTCCCTAAAGGCAAAAGCCCAGGACCAGATGGTTTCACCAACGAGTTCTACCAAACATCAAAGAATTAATGCCTATCCTCCTCAGACTTTTCCAAAAAATTGAAGAGGAAGCAATACTTCCTAACTCATTCTATGAGGCCAACATTACCCTAATACCAAAGCCTGGCAAAGACAACACAAAAAAAAGAAAACTATAGACCAATATCTCTGATGAACACAGATGCAAAAATCCTAAACAAAATATTAGCAAATAGAATACAACAATGCATCGAAAAGATCATACACCATGATCAAGTGGGATTCATCCCAGGAGCACAAGGATGGTTCAACATTCGAAAATCAATCAATGTGATACACCACATAAACAAAATCAAAGATAAACACCATATGGTCATATCAATTGATGCAGAAAAAGCTTTCAACAAGGTACAACATCCGTTTATGATCAAAACTAAATAAAATAGGTATAGAAGGAAAGTGTCTCAACATAATAAAGGCCATATATGACAGACCCTCGGCTAACATCATACTGAATGGGGAAAAGCTGAAACCTATTCCCCTCAAATCAGGAACAAGACAGAGATGCCCCCTGTCACCACTGTTATTGAATAGAGTAATGGAAGTTCTAGCCACAGCAATCGGGCAAGAGAAAGGAATCAAAGGTATCCAAACTGTATAGAAGGAAGAGGTCAAATTGTCACTATTTGCAGATGACATCATCCTTTATATAAAAAATTCCAAAGATTCCACCAGAAAACTATTAGAAACAATAAATGAATATAGAAAAGTCGCAGGATACAAAATTAATGTACAAAAATCAACAGCAGTCCTATATACAAACAATGAATTCTCAGAAAAAGAAATGAGGGTGTCAATTCCTTCTGCTATCACAACGAAATGAATGAAATACCTGGGAATTAACAAAGAACATGACAGACTTATACACAGAAAACTATAAGACACTTTTGGAAGAAATTGGAACAGACTTTAAGAGGTGGAAAAATATCCCCTATTCATGGATAGGAAGACTTAACATTGTTAAAATGGTCATTCTCCCCATTTAATGGAATACCCATCAAAATCCCACAATCTTGCTTTCACAAAATAGATAAAAGAATTATCAGATTTATATGGAACCATAAAAGACCTTGAATTGCCAAAGCAATACTACATAAAAAGAATAAGGCTGGTGGCATTACACTTCCTGACTTCTATTTATATTACAAAGCATCAATAATCAAAACAGCTTGGTACTGGCAGAAAAACAGAAATATAGACCAATGGAACAGACCTGAAAACCCAGAAATAAATCCACAAATTTATGGACAAATAATTTTTGATAAAGGAGCAAAAAACATACAATGGGGAAAAGACAGCCTCTTTAGTAGGTTGTGCTGGGAAAACTGGAAAAACATATGCAAAAGAATGAACCTGAGCTGTGAACTCTCTCCACATACAAAAATTAACTCAAAATGGATTAAAGACCTTCATATAAGACCTGCAACAATAAACTGTATAGAAGAAGACATTGGTACTAAACTTATAGACCTAGGACTCAAGGAAGACTTCATGAACTTGACCTCAAAGGCAAGGGAAATAAAAGCAAAGATAAATGAATGGGACTATATCAAACTAAAAAGCTTCTGCACAGCAAAAGAAACCATTAACAAGGCAAAGAGACAGTCAACTGAATGGGAGAAAATATTTGCAAATAACACATCAGATAAGGGTCTAATATCTGAAATATATAAAGAACTAATAAGACTTAACAACAAAAAAACAAACAACCCAATTAAAAAGTGGGCAGAAGAACTAAACAGACACTTCTCCCACGAAGAAATACAAATGGCCAGCAGACATATGAAAAAGTGCTCATCCTCATTAGCTATCAGGGAAATGCAAATAAAAACCACAATGAGATACCACCTCACACCTGTGAGAATGGCTATTATCAACAAGACAAGGAATAACAAGTGCTGGAGAGGATGTGGAGAAAAAGGAACTCTGGTACACTGCTCGTGGGAGTGCAAACTGGTACAACCGCTGTGGAAGGCAGTGTGGAGGTTCCTCAGAAAATTGGGAATGGAGCTACCATATGACCCAGCAATCTCCCCAGCATCTACCCAAAATACTTGAAAATCTTTGTCCGCAAAGACCTATGTACCCCAATGTTCATTGCAGCACTGTTCACAGTGGCCAAAACATGGAAACAACCAAAGGTCCCTGCGACAGATGACTGGATAAAGAAGCTGTGGTACATATACACAATGGAATATTACTCAGCTATAAGAAAAGGTGAAATATTGCCATTTGCTACAAAATGGATGGACATGGAGGTCATCATGCTTAGTGAAATAAGCCAGACAGAAAAAACAAGAAACTGTATGACTTCACTCATATGCAGAATATAAAACTGAAAGCAAAGAAAAAAAGAAATGAACAAACAAATAACCCATGGATATAATCGATAGTTTAATGTTTATTTGGGGCCGAGTGGGTTAGGGAGGGGAGAAAGGGGAGGGGTGGGAGAGGAGGGGGGAAGCTAAATATAAGGTGATGGAAAGAGAAGTCACATTAGGTGGTGAACTTATTATATAACAAGGTGACAATGCACTGTAGAATTGTATGCCTGAAACCAATGTAATTCTTGCTAACAGATGTCACCCCAATAAGTCTAACAATAAAAATGAATTAAAACAACAACAATAGCAACAAAAACAGTGGAGTTGAACTCTTAAATAAAAAGAAGTTACTTTGTATGATATCTATATTTTTAAATTTATTGAGACTGGATTTGTGGTTCAGCATATGGTCTATCCTGGAGAATGTCCCCTGGGCACTTGAGAAGACTGTGTATTCTATTGTTGGGTAGTCTCCTGTACATAGCTGTTAGATCTCATTAGTTTAATGTATTGTTCAAATCCTCTATTTGCAAGTTATTATTTGTCTGGTTGTTCTGTCCATTATTGACAGTGCTGAAGCCTTAGCCACTACACCACCAAGGAACCTGTCCATTATTGAGAGTGGGGTATTGATGTCTCCAATTATTATTGTAGAACTGTTTATTTATCCCTTTAATTCTTATAATTTTTGCTTCATAGATTTTTTTTTTTTTTTTTTTTTTTTTTTTTTTTTTTTTTTTTTTTTTTTTTTTTTTGGTATGTGGGTAGCTCCATGACTGGGAATCGAACCCAGGCCACAGCGCTGACAGTGCCAACGCTGAAGCCTTAAGCCACTGCACCATCAGGGAACTCCCTGTTCATAGATTTTGATGGTCTGTTTTTAGTTGTGGAAATGTTTATAATTGTTATATCTTCTTGCTGTATTGAACCTTTTCTTAATATGTAATGTTCTTCCTTTTCTCTTATTAACTTTTAAAAGTATATATTCTGCTGTTAGTATAGCCACCCCACTCTCTTTTGGTTACTGTTTACTTGAAATATGTTTACCATACTTTCACTTTTAACATATTTGTCTTTGGATCTAAAATGAGTCTCTTGTAGACAGCATATAGTTGGTTAATTAGAAAAACTATTCTGTCAATCTTTCTCTGTCTTCTTGACTGAAGAGTTTAACCCATTTATATTTAAAATAATAACTGGTAAGTAATTATTTACTTTTGCCATTTTGCTCTTTTTATATGTCTTAAGCTTTTTGTCTGTCACTTCCTTTATTATGCAATCTTTTGTATTTAGTTAACTTTTTATTGTGAAACAATTTAATTCTTTTCTCATTTCATTTTGTATATATTCTATAGCTATTTTCTTTGTGGCTCCCATGGTGATTATGTTTACCATCTAGTTTTAACACTCTAATGTGAATTTATACTAGTTTGACTTCAATAGCATATAAAAACTATGCACCTATCTTGTTTCAGTTATTGATGTCTCAAAATCATATTTTTATACATCTGGTGTTCAAAAACAGACAAATAATTATTTTTTAAAAATGCATTAGTTTCTTAAATCATATAGAAAACAAAATAATACTTTTGTAATTGCCCATGTATATATCTTCATCAGAGATCATTACATCTTCATATGGCTTTGAGTTATTGATTAATGCACTTCATTTCAACCTGAAGGACTCCCTTTAGTAGTTTTTGTGTGATGGTTCTACTTGCAATGAACTCAGCTTTTGTTTATCTGGGAATGTCTTAATTTGTCCCTATTTTTTTGGGGGTGGGTGGGTAGTTCCCTGGCTGGGAATTGAACCCAGGCTGCAGCGTTGAGAGCACCTAAGCCTAGCCATTACACCACCAGGGAACCCAAGTCCCTGATTTTTGAAGGACAGTTTTGGTACATAAGATTCTTGGTTGACAGTGTTTTTACTTTCAGCACTTTGAATATATCAACCCTTTACCTTCTGGCTTCCAAGGTCTTTGAGGAGAAACCTGTCAACAATATTATTATGGGTCCCTTGTATGTGATCTTGCTGCTTTCAAGATTCTCTGTCTTTGTCTTTCAACAGTGTGATTATAATATGCCTCATCATGAGTCTCAAGTTTATCTTACTTGGAGTATGTTGAGATTCTTTGATGTTTATATTCATGTATTTCATCAAATTTGGGGAGTTTTCCACCATTGTATTTTTCAAATAATCTCTCTACCCCTTTTTCTCTTTCTGTCATTCCAGAACTTTCACAATGAGTATGTTGGCCTGCTTAATGGTGTCTCATGGGCCCCTTAGATTCTTAGAAAGATTTTTTCAATCTTTTTTTCTTTCTGTCACTCAGACTCAATAATTTCAATTGCCCTCTCTTCATCACAGATTCTTTCTTCTATCTGCTCAAATCTGCTTTGGAATACATCTAGTAAATTTTTTTTCCAATCTGAATGCAAATATGAATAACAAAAATATATTTTTATTTTTTTAATTTATTGAGGTGACATTGATTAGTAAAAACTACATAGGTCCCAGGTGTACAATTCTACATTACATATTTTATGTGTTGTATTATGTGTTCATCACCCAGAGTCAGTTCTCTTTTCATCCCCATATATTTGTGTCCCTGCCCCTTCTCCCCCACCTTCCTCCCCACCTAACCTGAAGTAATTACTGAATTATTGACTGTGTCCATGAGTTTTGTTTCTTTGTTGCTTTTGATTTTACGTTAACAATCAAACTAAATTTCTCTATTCCTTTCCCTTATTTTACTCATTCTCCTCCCCCTCCTCCCATCTGAAAGTCCTACACTCTTTGTAGTACTGGTTTGGTGGTGATGTATTTCTTTAACTTTTCCTTATCTGAGAAGCTCTTTAACTGTCCTTCAATTTTGAATGCTAGCCTTGCTGGATACATTATTCGTGGTTGTAGATCCTGATTTTCATCATGTTGAATATTTTCTGCCAATCCCTTCTGGCCTGTAAAGTTTCTGGTGAGAAATCAGCCAAGGATCGAATGAATGCCCCTTTATAAGTTACTACTTGCATTTCTCTTGCTGTTTTTAGAATTTTCTCTTTTTTCTTAACTTTTGCCATTTTAATTATGATGTGTCTTGGTGTGTTTTTATTTGGGATCGATCATCTTGTTTGGGATTCTCTGTGCATCCTGGACTTGTATGTCTATTTCCTTCACCAGGTTAGGAAAATTTTTTGTCATTATTTCCTCAAATAATTTCTTGATCCCTTGCTTTGCCTCTGTCCCTTCTGGTACACCTATGATTCTGATATTGTTCCGCTTGAAATTGTCCCAGAGGAATCTCAAATCATCCTCATTTTCTGGATTCTCATACCTATCTGTTCTAAATGGGTGTTTTCTGCTGGCTGTTCCTGCAAATCACTGCTTTGCACTTTTATTTTATCTAGTTTGGTGACTTTTATTCCATTCTTCACTTCAGGTAATGTAGTCATTATCTCTCTCTGGTTCTTTATAATGGTTTGTAAGTCTTCTTTGATGCTTGCTATCTCTCTGTTGAGATTATTATTCTGTTCCTTAAACATTTTTATAATTGTTGCTTTGAGCTCTGTTTCTGCTGGGTCATCTGTCCCCATCTCTTTAATTCTCTGGTTTCTCATAATTGCACGCTCTCTGAACCCTCCCAGTTGCAATTTATTTGGTGTTCGCTGCTGATATATGGTGGGCAGAGGTCTGTAGGGGAGGGGTGTTGGTGGCTTTGCTTTCTTCCTGTGGCTCTAGGGTTCTTCAGGGAGTTTAAGCATGATTGCACCTTTCTGTTCTTGGTTTGCCCCACCCACAGATTCTGCCTTGATCTTTGGGGTCAGTCCTATTTGCTGATCTTTCAAATGGTCCTGGTTGTGGGCCAAGAAACACGTGCAAAGTCACCTCTCCCCTTCTCCTTCCTGACTGGGGTGTTTGCTCTGCAGCTCCTCACTGTCCACTCACTCTCCCTCCTCTGGAAACGGGAGTGAAGTCCAGCCACTGTATTTTGTGGCTGGTTCTGCACCTCCTGGGGCCAAAGTGAGGTGATTGCAGTATCTCACACTCCACCTGTGGGCCTCCTTTCCTCTGTCCCATGGACCAAGTGATATCTGGAGTGCTCTTCTGCTGCCTTCTTCCTCTTCCCTCTCCCAGCAATAGAGATCCAAGTGGGGACCCGTGTGGCCGTGTCCCCACTCGTCTTTTTATTTCTCTTTTGTTCCCTCTGCCTGCCTGTAGGTACATTAATGCGATGAGTGGGGTTCTTAGCTGTGATTGTGCATTGTTTAGAGGGCCCTTGGTTGAAGTATAAGTGTTTTCTTAGTTGTAATCTCCAGAGGAGGTTTTCAGAGGTCCCTGCCATTTTGTCTTATCTCCCATCTAGTAAAATTTTCATTTCAAGTATTTATACTTTTCCACTCCAAACTATCTTCTCAGTTCCTTTTTATGTTTTTCATCTCTTTGTTTTTATTTCTATATTGTTTATATGTAGTTTTCTTAACTGGTCACCTGTCATTGTCCAATAAGTCTATCATCCAGTTTTTCTCAGGGATAGATTCTGTTTATTAATCTTTTTTTCCTTTCAATGCTCCATACTTCTTGTATGCTTTGTGATTTTTGCTGTTGTTGAAAATTTGATGATTGAATCCTATAATGTAGTGACTCTGGAAATCAGATTTCCCTAGGGTATACCATTTAATTAATTAATTAACTATTGCTGTAGGATACATATATGCTGAGATCAGCCTGGGTCTTTTCTGTGCCTGCACCTTTCCATAAATATGTACAGTAACTTCTAAAATTTCTCTACCTTATTTATGGTTGCTTTTGAATATCCTAATCCCAGCTCCTGAAATGGGGAAATGGGGGAAAAAAGACAAAACTGAGGCTCTGGCCCTTTAAATCCTTTGAGAGCCAGTGGGGACTGCAACTGTGGTAACATGCCACTGTATAAGCACCACTGCAATCAGAAGCAGCAAGCATCGGATTCCAGATCCCTGATATTTGGACGGCAAGGTTCTCATTGCCCACATTGGCTCCTGCAAGCTTTGCACAAGCTCCCCAGGAACATGTGCATAGGTGTGTGCCATGAGGCTAAGGGGTGGAGGATGGGTAGCTACAACCATACTAAGACCTGAAATAGGCCAAAGTTAACTGAGATTTGCTGCCCAAGCCCTTCTCTGGAAGCTGCAAGTCTTTGAATAGACTCCAGAGGGCTAAAATGGTTACATCAGACAGATTCTGCCACTTCCATTGTCATCTAGCTGGAGATGGAATCCTGGTGCTTCCTACTTCACTATTTTCCCTGATGTCTCCCCATTATATCTTTAACTGGATATTGCTTTTGGGTATTGTATATGGATTTTCATATCTCATTCATTTTAATAGTCTTGGGATTTTCAAAGATCAATTATGCCTACAATTAATGGCAATTTCATCTCTTCCCTTCTGGTGGTTAAACCTCACATCCTTTCCTTGTCATAATGCATTGGACAGAACTTTCCAGCAGAAACAATACTGGTGAGAATAGGCATTGTATAACATTCCAATCTCTCCATCAGGACCAGGTGTGATCTGGGGACAAGCTGAGAGCTCTCCTGTGATGATGTTTCTCACTGCTCTGCAGCATTTTTTGGGAGGACTGGGGCCACAAATCCCCTGAATCTGCATGCGTTCTGAAAGCCCCAAGCCGCCGCCCTCCCCAGATTCATTGGGCCTCCTCAGAGCCCATACTTCAGCCTCATTCAGTTTTACTTATATCTGTTCAGGGCCCCTGGACACTCTGAGAGTAAGCATGAACTCCAAGCTTTTCTCACAGGGTCCAGGTCAGACCTACTCCCCAGGGAGGGTCTCTGGAGCCTCAGTCTGCATAAGGCATGGCTGAGAGGCCATGGGCATCTTTACTTGGGACTGACTCTGCAGGAACAGGGAGAGTTTATTGTTCTTTCAGAATGGGGAACTGAACTTGGGACCATTACCAAGGGTCTTAGATGCAGTTCTTGATCTATCTGACCCAGACAAGTTCTGAGCTCCAGAGTTTTCAGCTCAAAGAAGAAACAGATTCTGTGCCTTTCTTCATATGTCTTTCATTCTCATATGTCACTTAATCTTTATGGGAATCATATGGAAATGATTTCCCACCTCACAGATGAGTAAATTTGGACTCTAAAAGGTTAAATGGGGTAGACAAGGTTACCAGCTGGTGACTAGTGCCCTGACCCCTAGGCTCCCAACTCCAGGCAGCTCCTGGTCCTAGGTGGGGAAATTGGTAAAGGTTGAATGAAAGACAGACATGATCCAGAGGTTCAGTAGGGTAACTGGGCTCACAGTCTGAGAGGTTTGGAGGGCAGTCTGAATACTGGGAACCCCAATGTAGCTGGGCCTCTAGGAGGTTGGGAGTACCCTGAGCAGCCTGGTGGACTTGCTTAAAGGACAGACCTACAGTCAAGCCCTTCCCTGCATTTATAAGAAGCTCAGGGAAGGGTCCACTGGACTACGCCAGCTCAGGCCTGGCTGCTCTAATCAGTGGAAGCATCGTGTCCAGAACCCAATTAACACTGTGGCCCTCTTCCTCTCCCTCCCTGACAAAGCCTGGAGCTAAGACATGCACGTCACTCCAGTTCAGGTCTCATGAAGGGCTCCTCCTTGTTCCCTGGTGTCTGAAGGGATACTGTGGAGGTGCTGGGGCCTCCCCTAGGCCCGAGACAAGAGTTCCAATTGCCCAAGCTGGGCATGCACTTAGTCAACAGACTTGGCTGGGAGCGGAGGGCAGGCCTGAGTTATTTTGGGGCATCATCTGGCCCTCAACTCCTTCTGGCAGAGCCTATTGCTTCCACAGCTCAGGAAGCACGGGTCCCTGAAGAGCTCAGGGCCCAGGTTTGCAAGCAATCTGTCGAGGATAGGTTGATGGCACCTATCACAGATGGTTAACTAAAAATAGACCTTTTCAAAGAGGAAAAAGTTGGCCTCTCCCTTGGCTTCATAATCCATCAGGTCCCTCACTGTCTGTCCACATCCACAGTTATTTCCTGAGGACACACTTCTAGAAGAAGAGGTACTGAGCTGAAGGACACTAGTCCTTTCAAGGGAACTGAAAGATACCACCCAATGGCTTCCCCAAACCAGAGCAAGAGGATTCTGTTTAGCTACTCAACTGCCATGCTTCCTTACTTCCAGGAACTTCTCCCCACTGGCTGGAACCCCAGTTAGGGTGGGGAAGGGTAGAATGGGTCCTGGCCAATGAGATTGCAGCATCCCCTCCTCCCATTCCTAAGCGGGGAGCCCAGACTCTCCAATCAGAGTAAATCCTGGGCCTTGTTTAAAGATGTTTCCTTAATATTTTTCCCTTCTCTTTTTATTTAAAATTGAACACAAAAGAGCCTATAAGCATATCTATAATTTAAATAATAGCAATTTGCATTATTATTATAATGACATGAACATCTGTGAACAGCTACCCGAGCTAATAAAAAGAGCATTACTAGTACCTTAAAATTCTTATGCATCTTCCCCAGTCAAGCTGACTTCTCAGTCCTCTAACTTCTGGGCGATGACAATCCTGACTTCGTGTTAATCGATGTTATTTATAGTTCCACTACCCTCATGTAACCTACCCCCACACAATAAACCACCTAGTCTTGAAGACAGAGGGCAAGCACACACCAGCCAGGCAAACATATACTAGCTGGGCAAAGACAGGGCAGCATTGCCCCAGCTGGGCAGAGGCCCCAGGAGAAGGTGAGTGGAGCTGTCTTGGGGTCGGGGTCTAACTTCTGCTTCTCTGGGAGGTGACAAGGCCCCTTCTAGGGAAGTTGTGAGCAAGGATATGAGGGAGTCATGGGAAACAGGGCTCCCTGTAGTTGGGTGCCTGGCAGGACTGCAGTGTGGACCAGGTGTGAACGGAGGCAGGCAGGCAGGTGGACAGAGTAGGCTGTTCTGTACTTTCTGCTCCTGAGCCCCTGTGGTCCCTCCAGCTCTCAGGGAAAACTGACAGCTTTCGTGAGTGACATGCGTGTCCTCATGAGAATCCGGGCCAAGTTTTCCTGGGCATTCTGTCCTCAGGTTAGGAAGATGGCCCAAGGGAATTGGAGTTCTTGAGGGTGACAGTCTGTCTCTGGGGTAACACTGCTGCAGGAGAGCTCAGTGCCCTTCAGTCTGGTGCAGAGCTGTCATCTTGGGATCACCTTTATCCATCTACTAGGGAATCCCATGTCATCTCTGGTTGCGTCTTCTGCTTCCTCTTTCTCATGTCTGACTGGTTCTTGCTTTATACTTTCATTTTGATAAAGTACATCCTCTAGCAGTTTCTTGATGAGGGGTGCTTAGGAGATAAATTTTTTGAGGCCCTACTTGGCTGGAAATATTCTCATTTTACCATCATACTTGCTAGTATGATTGACAATTCAGTAGGGTATAGAATTCTAAATTAGAAATAATTTTTCAGAATTTCGAAGGCATTGTTTTCTGGCTTCTTTTTAACTTATTGGGGTGACATTGATTAGTAAAAACTACATAGGTCCCAGGTGTACAGTTCTACATTACATCTTCTATGTGTTGTATTATGTGTTCATCACTCAGAGTCAGTTCTCTTTCCATCACCATATATTTGTGTCCTTGTCCCTTCTCCCCCACCTTCCTCCCCACCTAACCTGAGGTAATTACAGAATTATTGACTGTGTCCATGAGTTTTGTTTCTTTGTTGCTTTTGATTTTACGTTAACAATCAAACTAAATTTCTCTATTCCTTTCCCTTATTTTACTCATTCTCCCCCCCCTATACCCCCCCCCCCCATCTGAAAGGAGTCCCTCTAACATTCTTTGTAGTACTGGTTTGGTGGTGATGTATTTCTTTAACTTTTCCTTATCTGAGAAGCTCTTTAACTGTCCTTCAATTTTGAATGCTAGCCTTGCTGGATACATTATTCGTGGTTGTAGATCCTGATTTTCATCATGTTGAATATTTTCTGCCAATCCCTTCTGGCCTATAAAGTTTCTGGTGAGAAATCAGCCGAGGATCGAATGGGTGTCCCTTTATAAGTTACTACTTGCATTTCTCTTGTTGTTTTTAGAATTTTCTCTTTTTCTTTAACTTTTGTCATTTTAATTATGATATGTCTTGGTGTGTTCTTATTTGGGATCAATCATCTTGTTTGGGATTCTCTGTGCATCCTGGACTTGTATGTCTATTTCCTTCACCAGGCTAGGAAAACTTTCGATCATTATTTCCTCAAATAATTTCTTGATCCCTTGCTTTGCCTCTGTCCCTTCTGGTATGCCTATGATTCTGATATTCTTCCACTTGAAATTGTCCCAGAGGAATCTCAAACCATCCTCATTTTCTGGATTCTCATATCTATCTGTTCTAAATGGGTGTTTTCTGCTGGCTGTTCCTGCAAATCACTGCTTTGTGCTTCTATTTTATCTAGTTTGGTGACTTTTATTCCATTCTCACTTCAGGTAATGTAGTCATTATCTCTCTCTGGTTCTTTATAATGGTTTGTAAGTGTTCTTTGATGTTACTATCTCTCTGTTGAAATTATCATTCAGTTCCTTAAGCATTTTTATAATTGTTGCTTTGAGCTCTGTTTCTGCTGGGTCATCTGTCCCCATCTCTTTAATTCTCTGGTTTCTCTGGACCCTCCCAGCTGTAATTTCTTTGGTGTTCACTGCTGATACATGGTGGGCAGAGGTCTGTGGGGGATGGGCATTTGTGGCTTTGTTTTTTTCCTGTGACTCCTGGGGCCATGCAGGGAGTTTGGGTGTTTAAGCATGATTGTGCCTGTCTGTTCTCGGTTTGCCCCACGAGTGGATTCTGCCCTGAGCCTGGGGGTTAGCTGTCCTGTATGCTGGTCTTTCAAACCATCCTGGCTGTGCACCGAGAAACAGATGCACAACTCCCTCTCTCCTTCTCCTTTCCAGCCGGAGCATTAGAGCTGTGGCTCCTGACCACCCAACCACTCTACCTCCTCTGGGAACCGGAGTGAATTCTGTCTGCTACGGTTTGCAGACTGCTCTGCACCTCTTGGGGCCGAAGTGAGGTGGTTACAATATCTCATGCCCCACCTGTGGGACTCTTTTCCTCTGTCCTGCAGACCGAGTGAGGCCCAGATTGCTCCCCCACCACCTTTTTCCTTCTCCCTCCTCCAGCAGTAGAGTTCCAAGTGGGGACCTGCATGTGGCTGTGCCCCACTCTTCTTCTTCTATTTCTCCTTTGTTTAACACTCTGCCCGCCTGCTGGTACCTTAATTCTATGAGCAGGTTTCTTAGCTGTGATTATGCGTTGTTTAGAGGGACCTTGGTTGAGATACAAGTGTTTTATTAGTTGTAATCTCCAGAGGAGTTTTATGGAGGGCCCTCTCCATTTTGTTGCTTCCCATTTTCTGGCTTCTTAATGAACCTCGTAAAAGTGTTTTTGTCGTAGTAGGGTGGCCAACAATTCTGGCTTTCCCAGGACTATACTGGTTTTACCACTGAAAGTCCCCTATCCTGAGAAATCCCTCTGTTCCAGGCAAACTGAGACAGTTGGTCATACTTGTCCCATGTGATCTGAAATTTCACAATGATGTGCCTTAATATGGGTCCTTTCCATCCCCTGCGTGGAGCATTTTCTAGCTTCTCCAGCTGAAAACTGATGCCCTTCAGTGCTGGGAAATTTTATTAGTCATTTCACTGGTGATTTCCTCTTTTTCCTTTTCTCTGTTTGGAACTCTCAGTATTCATGTTGGACATCCTGAACTTGTCCTCCAATTTTTTATCATTTTCTATTTTCCATGAAAAAAATCTTACTGTTCTACTTTCTGAAGGGGTTTTTCAATTTTATCTTCCAAACCCTCTACTGTTTATTTCTGCAGACATGTTTTTTTAATTTCTATGAGTTATTTTTCCTTTGAATGTTCCTTTTTAAATATATAACATTTGGTTCTTTGTTCATAGATGTATTATCTTCTCCTACCTCTCTGTGGATATTGGTAACAATTTTTATTTGAAGTTTTTTCTTTCTGCATTGTTTTTGTTTCCTCCAGTTTGCCTTTCCCCCCATTTGTCTTGGTCCCTCTGCAACATTAGAAATACTCCTTGGATGCCTGGGATTCCTTGGCTGCCAGATGGAGACTAAGAAGCTGGCTGGACACTTAGGGAGAGGAGAGGGCTTATGGACAAGCTCACTGTGGGGAGATCTGGGTGGGCTGTTTGGGGAACTCCTATTCTGGGGCTGGGAAGAGCAGCTGTGGGTGTGACTCATGACTGTAGCTGCCCCCTTTAATTAATCCACAGACTGATTGGCTAACTCAGGTCTACACTATCACTGCTTACTCATTCACCTGCTTTCCATTTCTTGCTGTTGTTGCTGCTCCTATTCTCACTGCCCTTACTTTTCCTTTTTTTTTTTTTTTAAATGGAAGTTCCATTAGTGTATTTTAGTGTAGGTTTCATGAGGGACTGGGTGTTTGGTCTGCCTTCCTGATGCTCTCTTTTCAGCAGGACTAGAGGGTGAGCAGATGAATGCCTGAGTTGCTGGCAGCCATCCAGCCACCACAGGGAGACTGGGAGGCCCCCTTGCTGAGCCTTCAAGCAGGAGGACAGGCCTTGAGCACAGATTCGAGACCTGAATCCAACTGCATCTGAAGTTAGCCTAACTGGTAGCCTTTTATTTATGTGAAACTGTAAATTCTACCCTGTCTTTTTTTTTTTTTTTTTTTTTTTTTTTTTTTTTTTTTTTTTTTTTTTTTTTTTTTTTTTTTTTTTTTTTTGGTTTTGGCCAATTTCAGGTAGGCCTCTGGCACTAGAATGGAAAGCATCTTGAAAGTAAAAGATTGCCCCAGATGATACTCCTGCCTGCAGGACTGATGACTGCCTACCTGGGGCCTCATTTATCCCAGGGAAGGTAGACAGGGATGCACCAGGCTAACAGTCTCTCTTTCTTAAGTTGGAGGTATTTCCTGCATATCCCCTCAGTTTTTGGTGGCTCAGCCTAGTACCCCTCCCAGATCCCTCCTGCAAGGAGCCATTGGCTCTGCCTGAGCCTGAGGAGGTCAGTGAGGTCAGTGAGGGCTCTAGGGTCCAGCCAAGGAACCTACTTCCTTCCATGTGCAGTTAGCCCTGGGAGCCTCCAGGCTGGACATCCCTGCCCCACAGGAACTGCATGTGCTGCTCTATGAGCTTTCCTGAAAACACACTTCTTTAGGTTGTGGAAGGGGTGGTTCTCTCTGGGAAAGGCATCCCTTGTGTTAGTGTCACATACTGGCCATTGCTTCACAGCTGGGATCACTTCACCTGGCTCCCTGTAGCAGAGCCTCCTGGGAAAGACCCCTGAGCTGCCCTCACTCAGATTTCTATCCTAACACAATTCCAGCATCATATCCCTCATCCATGCCAGCTTTGGGAAGAAAAATCTGGCCCCCTATTTCATTAGCCAGATACAATATGCCCGTCACCAATATTATCATGTAAGGAAAGCTTTAAAAATGTCTTTAAAGCCAACTAATAGAAAATTAACCTTTAGCTAGAAACACAAGTGGGAAAAAAAGTGAGAAGACTCTCTATTCTAGGAATGGTCTCATACCAGCACAACGATCCACACACAAGAAGAACCTGCCTGTGAAAATCAGGTGGATCTCATGTGGATTCATACATGCTTCCCACAAATGGTCTCAGGCATTTCCTTGGTGTGCTGACACTTACACTCATATTCATGGCATGAGCATTTGTAGTATAACACGTCGTGGTGATATTAGGAAAATGTGTCAGCGAGATTGATGTAAAAAAATATAGGAAGTAGCATGTGCTAAATTGGCCCCGCCCTAGAAGGTCTTGGATACCCAAGGGAGGGGGCACATCACTCAAGAAAACTTCCAATTTCACCACCAGTGTTCCCTTTGCCCCACTTGCACAGCCAGTCTGTGCTCAGAGCCCCAGGGAGGAGAGCAGAGAGAACAGGGCTCTCTTCCAGGCTTCTGCATTTTACATTCCTGGGAGAGACACAGTGGACACAGGCAAGGTCCCTCCATAGCCCCCAGGCTAGAAAAATTGGGGAGGGATGGGGATGAGAGAGCCCTCTCCCTCTGCCTAGCTCCCACAGGAGGTGGAAACAGCTAGACAGGTGAGTGGGCTCTGAAGGCAGGGAAGCCTGAGCAAGATTTCAAGGAGGGTACCCCAGGAAGGTAGGGAGAAATGGCTGTGGGAGGGTCTGCCTCCAGCAGGCTCTGAACGGCCTTTTGAAGCTCCTGATGGCATGAGGAGCAAGAATAGGCAGTTAGGAACTGCCCCAGAGCCCCACAGGGCCTGGAATATGGTTCATCTGTGTAGACCAGACAGCCACAGGAGCGTAGGGGGCCTAAACTGAGATCCCCACAGCAAGTGTCCTGGATACGGCCCCCAAGAGGGACACATGTCCATACTGACTGGGATCCAGAATACAAGGAGGGTGGGGGACTGCCAGAGCTCTAAAGATAGGCTGACCAGATGTCCTGTTTTGTTTTGTTTTGTTTTGTTTTGGTATGTGGGTTGCTCCCTGGCTGGGAATCGAACCCAGGCCGCAGCGCTGACAGCGCCAGCGCCGAAGCCTTAAGCCACTACACCAGCAGGGAACTCCCAAATGTCCTGTTTTAAATGGGACAGAAAACAATGGTCCTGTCCCGTTTCAAATGGTACATATGGCCGGCCTAGTCTCACTGGGCTAAATTCAAGGTGTCAGTAGGCTGACCGTATGTATCATTTGAAACGAGACAGTACCGTTTTCTGTCCCTTTTAAAAGAGGACATTTGGGCCTATCTAAAGAATAGCTGGAGGTTGAGAGCTAAACCGGGTCCATGGCTCTGTGCCTACATTTACAGTTCTCTCTGCCTGATCAACCTTCCTCACGCCCCCTGGCTGACTCCCTATCACTCAGAGCTCGCTGGGATACTGTGCTGAGAGAGCACCTCTGTGACATTGTGATTGATAATAAGAAATACATTCATCCTGTGACTTATAATAAAAAATATATTCATTCCCCCTTCCAGTCACAGAGTTCCTAAAACCTTTGGCACTTTCCTAAATGGTATGAGTGACAAAGGTGAAATTTGTAACAAACCACTTGTAACCACACCTGGTTTATGTTGAGGATGGGGGCTGGTTGCCAGGGGAACCAATCAAGTGATCACAGGGTTGAAACATTCAGTCCCATTCCCCTGACTTCGTAGGAGGGGAGAGGAGCTGGACATTGAACCAATCGACAATGGCCAATGATTTAATCAATCATGCTTGTGTAATGAAGCCTCCATAGCACCCTAAAGGATGCGGTTAGGAGAGCCTCTAGGCTGTGGAACCATGGCGGTGCTGGGAGAGGAAATGGAAACCCCCTCGCCCACACCCCATGCCTTGTCCTATGTACCTCTTCATCCGCTGTTCATCTGTGTCCTTTATCATATCCTTTATGAAAAACTGGTAACGTAAGTTAGTAAATGTTTCCCTGGGTTCTATGAGCTGCTCTAGCAAATTAGTTGGACCCCAGTAGGGTGTTGTGCAAACCTCTTATTTACAGCTGGTCAGCCAGAAGCACAGGTGACAACTTGCAACTGGGGTCTGAAGGGGTGGAGGGCAGTCTTGTGGGACTAAGCCCTTATCCTGTGGGGCCTGGCACTTTCTTTGGATAGACAGTGTCAGAACTGAGTGAAGTTGTGGGACACCCAGCTGGTGTTGGGGATGCTGTGAGTGTAAAGGAGAGACGCACACTGGAACCTTTCAGACCACGCCATGTAGGCCTTCTGTGGCCTCTCGACATTGCTTCATCAGGGTTACTTCCTCACAGTCCTTGCCATCCACTGAGGTGCTCGTATCTGTTTGTTTACTTATTTCTTTCTTGTCTCCCCACAAGATTGTGAGCCCTAGAATGTGGTGTCTCATATCCACTGCAGTATCCCTGTACCTGGACTGACTGCTTGGGCATATGCTGTGTACCCGCTAGGTATGTCTGAAATAAAGAAATGAATGAGCAGATGGATGACCATCAGGTTCTGGTCTTATTTGGCCACTGAACTCTGCTGTGCCCCTTGGATAGAACAATTTCCCTCTCTGGGCCTCATTTCCTCACTGAACTGGTGGGACTAGAAGAGAAGTCTCTGTCCTTGTCTAGCTCTGGTATGCACAGGGGACAGTCCAAAGTCAACAGCCTTCTGGCTTCCTGCTTACAGGCCCCACCTTCTTTTTGAAAATCAGGATGATGTCTGCTGGCCTGGAGCCACCTGGGCCCTACATCTTCCTGGGCCATGGAGGCCCCACACAGAGGCTGAGCATTCACCCGAGTCTCAAAGTACTGGGTGAGGATCCAATTGGGACAGGAGGTAGAGGAACTGAAGCCTGGAGAGGAGACATTTGCACTCCAGGTCCAAGTTCTGGCCACAAGCCCCAAGGACCCCAGCCTGGGGCAGTGGATGGAAGGGCCCACAGCACACATGCCACCATGAAGAGCAGACCCAGGTAGAAGTCCCAGATTTTCAGAGCCAGAAACGAAACTGTCCTCCTGACTTAGATCTCCTCTGTGTCACCTGAGCAACTCAAAGCCAACGGCCTTTTGTTAGTGACACTTGATAAATGGCTCCCCTTGTCTCATTGAGAAACCTTTTACAGGCATGCATTGTCATAAGCAGATGTAATATGTTCATTACTACTTACGTTTTCGTGTTTTAAGTTATTCTAAGTCCTTTGCCTTTCCATATGCCTTTTAGAATGACCTTGTCTATGTCCCCCCACCCCACTCCCCGCCAAAATCCTGCTGGGATTTTTATTGCAATTGTGGTAAATCTGCAGATTCATTTGGGGAGGGAGAACTGATAGCTAATGTGAGAATTTGATGCTATCAATTTCTTTGAAAGCACTGTTTCAGACACATCCCGCATATTTTGATATGCTGTATTTTCATTCTCATCCAGGTCAAAATATTTTCTAATTTCCCCTGAGACTTCCTCTCTTATTTAGATTATTTAGAAATGTATTGTTTACGTTCTGTTTGGAGATTTTTGTTATGGTTCTACATTTGATTTCTTGTCTAATTCCCTTAGGGTTAGAATACATACTTTGTATAATTGTTAAGGTGTGTTTTATGACCCAAGAAATGCACTATCTTGGTGGGCAGTCCATGTGCACTTGAAAAGAATGTAGATTTGCTGTTGTTGGGTGGAGTGTTGTGTAAATGCCATTTAGATCCAGCTGGTTGATGGTGCTCAGCTCTTCTATATACCCCTGCTGATTTCTGCCAACTAACTGTAATGATTAATGAGAGAGAAGTATTGCAGTCTCTACCTATATTTGTGGATTTGCTTATTTTGCCTTTGGAGGCTGTCAGTTTTGCTTCATGTATTTGGGAGCTCTGTCATTAGGTACATACATGTTTAGGATTGCTATGCCCTTGTAAATGACCCTTTTGTGTAACATCTTTCTTTTCTTTGGTAATTTTCTGAAGTTTACTCTGTTATTAGTTTTGCCATGCTAGGTTTCTTTTGATTAGTATTTCCATGTTACATCTTTTCCTGTTCTTTTTCTTTGAACCAACCTAGGTCATTACACCTGAAATGAGTTTCTTTTAGGCAGCACAAAGTTGGGTCACCTAAAAAATCCATTGTGACAATTTCTGTCTTCTAATTGGTGAGTTTATTTAGACTATTTCAATTTGTGAATTAATTGATGTGTTTGGATGAGGGCTAACATTTTATCATTTTTTAAAAATAGATTATTTTCTAGAGCAGTTTTAGATTCACAGCAATCATTTTATTTTTTATTTTTGTTGCCTCTGTTTTTAATTCTTTTGTTTTCCATTTTCTGCCTTCTTTTGAATCATTTGAACATTTTTAGCATTTGTTTTTAATTTTTCTATTTGGATTTTTACTGTATCTCTTTGTATAGTTCAAGTTTGCAGTAGGGATTATAATATACATAATTAACCTTTCACAGTCTATTTAGAATCATATCAACCCTTCAAGTGGAAAACAGAAAAACTTCACCACCATGTAGCTAGCCTTACCCTGTCATTTATATTGGAGGCACCTCGTGTATTCCATCTATATACACTGAAAAGACCATTTGACAATGTTATCATCTTTGTTTTCAACCATCAAACACATTTTTAAAATTCAAGAGGCGAACCATCTATCACATTTACACAGATATTTACCATTTCTGTTGCTCTTTATTCCTGGATACGTTATAAGTGTCCTGGTGACATTTCCCTTCTACCAGAGGAATGTCC
>PVJL010007901.1:0-72627 GCA_004026885.1 Lyroderma lyra | reverse complement strand
CCCCCCCCCCCGCCGCTCCTACCGTGACCCCTACCGGAGCGCTGTCGCACGAGGCCCGGGGTTTTATTTTACTGTTGTTGCAGAGTCAGCAGAGCCCATAGGAGCCGGGTGATAAGTACGTGCTGAGGAAAGTCACGAGTGAGCCCCCCAGAACTGCAGGCCTCCTGGGGCTCAGCCGCAGGGCACAGGGCTGGTGGTGGCCTGAGCTGAGCTGTAAGACGAGGAAGTTGGAACCAGAACCACTTAGGGTCTGCTGGGCTGGCTCCAGACCCTAAGAACCAGGAGTCCGGGGGGTTCGTGGCAGGGATAACGTTTGCTCCATGCCAGTGTCAAAATCCGGGGTGACCTCGTCCGAAAGGCAGGTGACATTTGCAGGAAAGGTACCAAAAAGTTCCGTCCATTTGGAGCGAAAGGGTAGGTGTGCTGCGGGTCTGGGCGGTGAAAAGAGCTGGGTGGGGAGTCGGGACTGGGTGAATGGGGCGAATGGGCATGGTGGGGTCCACGTGGGAAGTCGTGGGGGCAGTGACTCCACACAGACCCCAGGCCGGGTCTGGGGTCACATCTGCTGCCCTCACAGAGCCCACCTCGGGATCCTTCCCGTGGACCGGGGGCTGGGCTTCTGCAGGTGCAGCCAGGGGAGCTGGAAGGCAGGGCTGACACCTGTCCCCGCAGCATAACAGATTACCTTTCTGGAGTTTTCTCCAGCTCATGTGTATGGGATTTACCGTCTGTTCCTTTTGTTAGTTGGTTTGTTTGTTTAAAGGAAGATTAAATAACCTCACACAACATCATGCCACTTGGAAATAACATGAGCCTTGAGATTGTTTTCACAAGGAGATAATGAGGTAAACAAACACCTCTGTCTCCGCCCACGGCTCCCGGGTGGGCCAGCTGTCGGCGTCTCCCGGGGAGGAGGCAGCCTCCCCACGGAGCACACGTCGTTCACCCATCTCGGCGGCTCTCCCAGCCCGGCTCCTCCCGGAACGTTCTCCGTGGATCTCGACTCCCGTTTGCTCTCCTGCCAGCCCCAGCCGGGAGCTCTAGCTGAAAATGTGAGATGCTTTTATCTTCCCGTCGTCATCCCAAGCCACTCCGAAGACGTTGGTGTCCCGGGTTTCACTGTGCGCACCCCCACTTGGCTATCTCGAAAGAAACCATCTCGCACTTGAGATTGAAGGCTCATCTCTTCAGTCCAGGGAGTGACACCGTGTCCATCCTGGGCTCTCTTATTGGGGCAACTGTTTACTCTCGGAAAGATGTCAAAGCCAGGGACGGCCTTAGTCCCAAACAGGGTGCGCCAGCACACGGGCGTAGTCTGCACTTAACAAGCTCAACAGTAAAACACAAAGGGTCCCATTCACCCAGCACCTGGGATGAGGCTGGCGGGAGACCCTGCCCCCAACATTGTGCCACTTTCCTGCCTTGGACCCCGTCGGTGACCTTCTGGGTGCAGCCACTGCAGGGATGAGTGTCCAGCAGCACAGTGAACCATGTTCCCTGAATCACTCTATTGATGCAAACAAAATGCCAGCGCTTTGCAATGTCACAGACGTTTTCCTAGAAATACAGAGAAATCATCTTTTTAATTGCATCCATCATCTCTTAAAAATCCCTTAGGGGCAGTTCGGAGGCCAAACGCAGTGTGAGAGAGGGAGCTCAGAGGAGCAGGCACAGCACTGTCACCACAAGGACATTGACTCACTGTATTTAGGAGAGTCAGTATTCAAGGCCACACAAAGCCGAAGTCCCAGCCGAGAGCGCTTCCCACCTCCCTTGTGACTTCAGACGGTGTCACCTTTAGTGTAAACAGACATAGAATACACTCAACTCCACAGTGACCACAAGGGGAAATGGCCTTTCTCAAGCCTTTGTTCTCTAATAGGTTGGAAGTGAAAGAAATCCTCCCTGAGAATCAACCTCAAGCTGAACCGCACACAGATTTAGGGCTCGAGTTCACACTCCTTGTGTGGGGCCCAGGCTGGGCCAGGTGTGGGTGTCCCCAGGCACCTGACGCAGTGAATACAATTCCTCTCCCAAAGAACTTGCTAGATCCCGGGACCCGCCCCAGGCCTCCTCAGTTAAAATGTGTAAGCACACACCCCCCCCCCCGCCCCCCAAATCCCACAGAGAAAGTTCCAGCAAGTAGGAGCTTGGTAAGTCCGAAAACACACGAGGAGTCAAAGCATCATGGACAAATGGGAACAGAAATAAGACATGACTGAGTCACACATCTCAGAGACATTGAATCTGTTGACCTCATGAGAGACCGAATGTCCTAACCTTGCTTCTGGAAGTTTCTGAGTTGCCAGGCGATGTTTCGGCCTACAGCGGTGACGTTCGAGCCCAGTGAGCCGTTAGTCCTGCCAGTTTGCGTGCCTTGCACGTCCCCAGGAGCTGCCGTGGCGGCTGGCCTGCGTGGGGAAGGAAAATACCGATATGACGTTTAATACGCTTTATCTTTTTTCTGTCGTTGCGATGAAACCGTTCCACAGTGGGCGGGCTGGCGGCCACACAAGTGTGGCACCTCACAGCTGAGCCCTGTCCCCCAGGTCTCAGGAATCCCGAGTGACGGTGTCGGCTGGCCAGGCGCTCACGGGGGGCTCCGTGGTGTCGTGGCAGCGCCCGGTTCTTTGCAGCTGTCAGACCCAGGCCCACCATTGAGTCCTGGAGGCCTCTTTTCGGTTATTTTATGGGAGCCCTGACCTCTCAGAGCCAGCGAAGGGCTGCTGAGTCCTTGTGACCCCGGACCAGCTCTCATCTGCATGTTTCTTCTGCTGCTTTCGCTTACTATTCTGGTTTACAGTTGTTTATTGGTCACTTTGTTTAAGTGCCATTACCGTTACAGA
Source organism: Lyroderma lyra (assembly GCA_004026885.1). Classification (NCBI taxonomy): domain Eukaryota; kingdom Metazoa; phylum Chordata; class Mammalia; order Chiroptera; family Megadermatidae; genus Lyroderma; species Lyroderma lyra. The sequence continues at coordinate 69,781 of PVJL010007901.1, read as the reverse complement.
CACAAGTGCTGTTACTTAGGTGATGAGATCAGCGACCGGATTTTGCCTTAAATTGAAAAACACCTAATAAGTAATGACTCAGACCCAGCAGTCGTAGCCTCATGAACATACAAAACGGGGACTTTCATAGATTCTAATACCCACTCCACTGAAATAAAAACAAATTAAAGCCTTCTTTAAACTTTCTCAATAAAGTTCTGTACTTTTTCTCAGAAAGGTTTTATAAAAGTTTTACTTCATTTATTTTCAGATATTATTTTTAAAATTATATATACGTACACATAGGAAGTCAGACAATTAATTTCACAAACTCATCCTAGAAAACGTGCTACATTAACCTCGTAGCTGAATGTCACTACGGTCACCTTCGAAGGACTCCCCTCGGGAAGCTGTGCACCGAGGCCAGCGCCTCGTCCACCCTTCAGAGCAGTTCTGGAACTCCTTTTCTGGAGTGGCCGTCAGAGCTGTCATCGTGCAGGTGAGGTTCTGACACCTTCCTGAGTTGTTTGCACAGGGCTGTCAACGTAAGCACACGGTGGAAAGTTCGTGAACTTCATTGTGAGTGTTTGGGGACAACAGCTCTTGTGCCCCCTGGAACGTGGAAGAACACTTTTCTCTGGCTGTTTTATAGAAATTCTTGTCGTCTGGTGTTTGGCAGTTGGACAATGTGAGCTCAGTTGGGTTCGCTGCAGTTTTCTCTGCATTTTCCCTGATTTGAGTTTGTCGAGCTTATTGAATCTGTGAGTTGACGACTTTGGAGGCAGTTTGGAAGCAAGTTCTTGTCTTTGCAGATAGTTGTGGTCACGTTCTCCTGTTCTTGGAGTCCAGTTCCACACGCGTCAGACCGTGTAAGTCTATTTGCTGCTCTCTTCTCTCGGTATTGGTGTCTCTCTGCGCTCTCTTCGCTGATGTGCTGGGTCACGTCGTGCCGTTGACCCTGAAGTTCCCCTCTCTACCCCGGACGCTCCACGGATGTTTCTGAAATCACGCTCTGTCTTACACGGCTGTCAAAGTCCAAGTTGCTAGCCACTTTGCAGACAAAAAGCGTTGCTTTGTAAGGGCTGTCAGGTCATCCGGTTGTCATCTCGAGTAAATTGCATGCTTTGTGGTTGAATTTTAAGCTAAACTCCAGTCTCTACTTGTCTCAGAAGCATTGTTTAAAAGTTGCCATTATGATACCTTGTAAAGACAGAAAGTCATCTGCATACGAGATACGACAAGTTTACACACTCCATGGCAACAGCAGGCCACCCAGTAGGAAACAAGAAATATTGGCTCATCTGTTGAATAGGCGCACTGGCATTCCAGAACCAGGACAGACTCGCGCGCTTTGTGTGGGGCTGTCACGCACGTGGGGGATTTTTGACCACCAAACCCTTCCAGGTGAGTTTGAAGGGAGGTTGCTTGACTTTGAAAAATAAGACGATTATTTTAATCAAATGGCAAGCACAAGTAAGACCCTCTTAGGCTTGTCGGCATTATATTGTGGATATTAAAGAGGTTAAAGAATTGCCGTCACCTCCACAGGTTGACAAAGTGCACCGCACCGTCTAACCGTCCATGACGTAACGGAGACCACCACGGACGTGGAAGGCGCAGTGTGGAGCCCCCACGGCCTCAGACCCCTATTCTGAGTGGAATTCTGAAGAGAAATGAGCATGTTAACGGAGTCCCTTGGCTTTTGTGACTCAGCCTGTTCCGGTGGCCCTCCGTCGCCTTGCCCACGGTCCCGTTTCCGCCGCAGACTCGTCGTCTCTCATGCACACACTGAACTGTGCGCGGTTTCTCAAGGCTCAGCCCCGACCCCCCTGGTCTTCGCAGTCTGACGTCTCCGGTGCACCCCCTTCCTTGTGGCCTGTTGGTGCGAGCAACCCCAGCTCGGGCCCGCACGTCCCCAGCTCGTAGCGCGCCCCCCTTCCTTGTGGCCCGTTGGCGCGAGCACCCCCAGCTTGTAGCGCACCCTCCTTCCTTGCGGCCCGTTGGCGCGAGCACCCCCAGCTCGTAGCGCACCCTCCTTCCTTGCGGCCCGTTGGCACGAGCCCCCCCAGCTCGGGCCCGCGCGTCCCCAGCTCGGAGTGCGCCCCCTTCCTTGCGGCCCGTTGGCAGCACCCAGCACCCTGACGTCCGTCCGTGCCGTGTCTGCACAGCGCCCTCGTGCTCCCGTCTGCCCCCCGCGGACGCGCGTGCTGCACCACGCCGGAAGGTCGGCCTTCCCGGGTTTGTCTCCATTTTCTTGCTGCCACTCAGACGCCCGGCGCTGCTCCCAAACGCTCGTACTCATCCCGGTCGTGTCCTCCTTAAACGTGGGACCTCGCTGATCTCCTTCCTTCGATAAGGGGTGCGCCCGACGGGCGACAGGAGGGCCTGGGGCAGTGAAGGGCTTTTCCGTTCTCGTGGGCCCGGGCGGTGTGGGAACGCTGTGAGGGTGTCCAAGGTCAGTCGGAAATAACAGCTCTGACATTTACGGTGACTTAGGGGTTAGGTGGGGGGGGGTCGCGCTGCAGAGACGGGGTGGGGGTGGTGGCGAGTGCAAGAGCAAGGGGGACCAGGCACACTGGGGGTCACCGTGCTCGTGCACCGGGGCGGAGCAAAGGGTAGTGAGAAGTCTACTTAGCCAGGGAGGCCGGTCTCGCTGGCCCTGGACTTCCCGTCTCGTGGCACGTGAGCCGGTGTGGCCCCCCTGACTCTGACCCCGCCCTGTGTGTGCCCCGGGGCCTTTGCACATGTTGTTTCTAGCTCCTCTCCGGTTGGAGATCATACTCGCCCTTGAGGATGGAACTTGAAGGTTTTCTTCTCTGAGAAGCGCTGGGTTGCTCCCCGTCAGCATGTCTGTCACCAGAGCTCGGACAGCTGCAGGGCTGTGTCTCCCCGACCAGTGTGAGCGCCCTGCCCCGTGGGCACGCGGGCTCGGACCGGACCCCCTGGGGTCTTCACGCGGGAAGCGATTTCATTCGTCGTGGAAGTCGGGGCTCTTGGGCGGGTCCGGCTGGGAGGGACGAGATGCATTCAGGAAATCGGCCGCCGTTGACAAGGTGACACGTCCCCGTGGGGGTGGTTTCTGGACAGGAGTGAAAATGAGCGTTCGTACGGGCCACCGTGGTCACGGAGCAGATGACGTTGTCATCACCTCACAAATGAGGCAAACAACACACGTGGGGGACAAGTGCCTCCCGTGGACCACGGTCCCCGCCCAGCACTCAGACTTAAGAAGGTGGCGGTGGCCCTGCCGCCCCAGGTGTCATACGGTCGCCTCTGGCGCGTGATGCCGTGGACGGGCTGGACGGGTGGGCGTGGGGGGCGCTGCCCCTGACGCAGGCGCGTGGGGAGGTCGGAAGGCCGCGTGGCCCGCCCGTCTGTAAGGGGAGGGCGGGCGGGCACGTCGCGTCTGGGGCGTCGCGTTTGGGACGGGGCATAACCTCGCGAAGCGGTCAGCCCGCGTCGGAGTTTCAGCCCGTCTTGATGACAATGGACCACGGGTGCCTGCAGGGCGAGAAGACCAGTGAGGAGTGTGGCATTTCAGGGGTCCCAGTTGGGAGGTGATGCTAAACGGGGTGACTTACCGAAGGTTCCTAAAGGCAAGACAGCCAGACAGGAGACCCGCACGGTCTGGGGGTGATCGTCTCTGCCAGATGGGGCGCAGGGGTGGTGAGACGGTGCTCTGCGAAGTGACCACGTGAGAGTCCACAGAAACCCCCACCCACCTTTGGCACTGCGCCAGGGATAAGCATTTATGTCACTGACACATCGGCATGCCCCTCTGGGACGGGGACCGTGGTCTGTGTCACTCCCGACCAAGGAGGCTGGCGCTCCGACCGTGCGCCCTGCATCCGACCAGCCGCTGCCCAGCCGCAGGGACTAGCGCACGGCCGGCCCGATGGGGCTTGTGCTAGCGTGGCCGTGCTCCCGGCGCAGACGTCACGCCCTCGGTGACACTCTTCTTTGGGGGACGGCATGGGGGGGTGCGAAGGACAAAAGAAGAGAAGCTGGTCGTGAGAGGACAAAGCCTTGTTCTCGCAGGTTGTGGCCGCGTGGATCGGGACGAAGCCATCCGAGGCGTCGAACTCAAAACTGCAGAGACTCAGTTGAAGGAAGGAAGAAGCCGAAATGTCTGATTCCTGCGCGCAGCCGGGGGCTTTGTTCTCGTGAGAACACGGCTCGTTGTCATCAGGCTAGTCAGAATATTCTGGGCTCCCGAGGTCATGGCCAAGCAGGAAGCAGGTACCGGGGCAAACATTTTTCTAAATCTAAGATAAATGCAGAGTGTTTTGTGCTAAATAGCCCCCAGCTGCCGTGAGACCGTGCGTGGGGGATTATTGACGGGAAATTACTAAGACAACCTGTGGAGAAAATTTCTCCGGCAAGAACTTTCTGTGAGGGATTGCAGCCAGCTCGAAAACATTCAGTCCCCCCTGAGTCTCTCCACGGGGACCCGCCAAGGGGCCACTGCTAACAAACCAGAGGATTCTGGCTGCAGAACGTGGGAGTCGCCGACCTGAAGTGCAGAGCGCGTGCACGAGGACAAGTGCGTGCCATCAGCAGCAGCTGCGGGCCTTTGCCCGGGGACGCTAGACTCACATCTCAGTGACGGGTCCCTGTTGCTGGCCCCTGTGCTTAGACGGTCCCCAGCAAACGCGCGCTGTGACCGGTTGGATGAACCGCACCATTTACACGCGTGCAGTGCGAGTCCGACAAGGGACCCCAGGGACCATGTAAGTGAAGTGTAGTTTTCGTTCAGAGGTCGATGACCTTGGTCCCAAACGAGTCTGGCCCAGGAGGCAACCAGAAGGCGGACCTGCAGGGAAGGGCCCTTTGCTCACGCTGCCTCACCAGAGCTGCTTTAGGAACCCTGAGCCGTCGCCAGTCGGCCTTGCGTGAGGGAGGCGATCAGGACGCCCTGGGCCGTCCACCGAGGCCCCACTGAGGAGCCAGCCTGGATCGCCACGGAGCTTTTCCTGGCCTTCCTGCTTCTGTGGGTGGCAGGGACCCTGGCACGGAATCACCCAGGATAAAGGAGGAGACGCTGAGGAAGAGGACGTGCACTCAGCCCTAATGTGTCCCCGAGAGTCCCCTGAGGCCACGAGGGCCCGCTTTGCCCCCCGGCCTGCTGTCAGGTCCAGAGTGCGGGTCCTCACTCAGTGTGGACGGAACAGCGGGGAGCGGGGACTCTGGTCCAGCTTGTGATCCCCGCCGTTCGCTCACCGCTCCGTCGGACCCAAAGCCGCTCCGTCAGACCCAGAGCCGCTCCATCGGACCCAGAGCCGCTCCGTCGGACCCACAGCCGCTCCGTCGGACCCAGAGCCACTCCCTCGGACCCAGAGCCGCTCCGTCGGACCCAAGGTGCGTGCCTGCTGAGCTCCGTTGTCTGAAACATGCCTGCGGGGCACTCACACTCCCAGCGGACACACAGAGACGCGCACCCGCGGTTCCAGGTCCAAACACCAAATCCGACGGCGGCGCTCTGCTGAGGAGACCACGGCGGTGCCGGGGTGGTGGCAGTGCTGGTACCAGGGAGGATTCCAGAACGGAAGCTGTCTGAGCGGAGTACAGCAGGGCGGGTCCCTGTCAAAGACGTGTCCCCTGGGTACAGGACCCTTCACGACCAAAATCAGGAAAAGAATGGCAGCGCTCCGCGTGTTTGCAGGAACTGATGGCACCGGGGGAGGCCGGCCAGGCCACCTGCGGCAGGTGGCAGGCCGTGGGCAGCTTGCTTTGTCTACACTGTGGGTTTGGAGCTCACACGGTATTTCGCAGAAGGGTGGTAACCCGGCATGCACACATTGGGGTTTTATCATGTTTACGCTGCATCAGTGTTGGTGGTGACCTTGGCAAAGGGGTAGCCCCGGGAGGGCAAATAGCTAGACAGTTGTTACTGTTTGCTGGGGCACACAGAACAGTCAGTGGTCCAGGACGTCCGTCAGAATAAGCATGGTTATGGGTGACCAGGGGACCCCAAATTCCAGGGCTGCAAAATCACCGCAAGTTCATTTCTCGCTCACCAGGTGTTCATCCCAGGTCGGCCGAGAGGGCTGGTCTGTTGCAGGCTGTCAGATCACCCTCCGTCCGCGACGGTGCTGAGAGGCCTGGGAGGGACCCGAGTGCGCGCGGCACGGTGCACGCAGCGATGACAGCTGCTGCCGGCCGCGCGCACCCGTCTGCCACGTCATTGGCAGGAGCAGGCCGTGTGGCCACGCCTGAGCTCCGGGCGGTGGGGACATACAATCCTCTAAGGAGAGCGGAAACGGTATCGGTGAGGAGTGACAGAGTCTACCGCTAAGACGGTGGCGCTGAGGAGACAGAGTTGTTCCTGCTGCCTCGGCAGCTGTAAATAGGGAGTCACAGGCCTCCCGCACCTCGTCCCGAGCGCTTCGGCCTGGGGGAGGTCTCGCGGTTAATACGACCACGGGCCCGAGCCTGCCGCCCCGGACACGCTGCGGATGTAAAAGCGGATCATCAGAACCAAGAGGTCGATGCCCTTCTCTCCTCCTGTCAAAATTCCAGTTTGTTCCAGCTCAGAGGAGAGCAGGCAGTAGACCTTGATTGTTTTATCCAATAGGGTTTTCCACCCAGTTGGCGGGTGGCAGGGGTGTTCGTGCACGTCTGTGATTCCAGATGTGCCGGGCCCCAGCCCTTGGGTTTGGTACTGCATGCTTCTGACTACTTGACAAAACCAGGGGAGCAGGATTACAGGGGGGCTTTTCTGGTGCCTTCGGAAGCCCCAAGGGTTGGCCGACCTGCAGACAAGTCTCACCCGTGGAGACCCAGGACGAGGGTTGACGAGGGTGAGTCCTGCTGGGTCCGCGTCTGTGCCGCCTTGCCTGTGGGATGGGTCAGACGGAAGCAGTGTCGCCCCGTCCTTACCTGACGGAGAACTGGTCCTGCATCAGAATGAGGTCCCCGGCCTCCAGCTCCCGCGGGACGCACGTGGCCTCGGTCCCTTCTGCCCTGCGTGTTCGCCGAGCAGCTGCCGTTCTGAGCAGCGGTTGTCATCATCCGTGTGGCCCACGAGTAGGACGTGTTTTTGCAACTGTCCGCACTCACCCTCGGGTAAGTGAGAGCTGGAGGCCCTTGTTTTACCCCCGGGGCGGGGGCCGGCACGTTGAGAGTCGAGTCAGGTTGTCAGGGGCTCTGGGCTTGAAATGCCGCAGATTAGATCAGAGTCCGTGACTGCACTATTCAAGACAAGGACACAGAAAACAAAACAAAACAAAATGAAACAAAAAACGAGGCCAGACTTCCAGACAGAGAGCGAATGCCCAGACGAGTGTGCGGCGGCGTGGTGACCAGAGTAGACGCAGGATAGAGACTTGCACTCAGCTTGCGACAAAGTGCACAAAGCACGTGAGCTGTTGGCTAATTCCCATCTCGTAAAGCCTGACTTAAACTTCAGTTTGTTTGCCCTTCCTCAATTCTGTAACTGAAAATGATTAAAATGATGCCCACCCAATGTATTTACATTGGTTTGAATTAATCCTGCTGTTTGCTGTGGAGAGGATCTGGAGGGGACACTCTCAGCCCTGCCCTGGAGGCAGAGACCAGAGGACCTGCCCAGACCTCAGGGGCGTGTCAGCAGCAGGATGCCTGTGCCCTTTAAATATGCAAATAACCAGTAATTCGCACGTGAGAAAGCATCGGGGACACTTGCAAACGCAGGGACACTTGCAAACGCAGGGCGCCTCACGCTTAGGGGTTCAGCTGAATCGTTGATTCTCTTTGGGCAGACTCCGCGGAAACAGTTTGCAAAAATGAGTAGGACGGAGCTTCTTTGAAAAAATTGTGAAAATTCTATTGTGGGTCCCAGTGAGCATGTGGATGTTGTTGGGTCTTCTGCGGTCTTTGGCATTACTGTCCCTTTGTCCAGCAGTGGTGACTATGGTTCCTGTAGACACGCTCACCACAGTGCTGCGGGCTGAAGCATCCCAGTGCCTGAGACTCAGCTGGGCTCCAGGGAGAAAAGCTAAAGAAAGGAAACAGGGGGCGATGTGAGCACCATCGCAGATTTGGGGTGGTAGGGTGGATGACGGGTTCTATTAGGTGTTAAGAATTACTGCAAATTTTGTGGGTTAAAAAAGTCCCACACAATTACGATTTCACGGTTCTGACGGGTCGGCGGTCTGGGCTCCGCTTTGCTGGGATTCTGTGGTTTTCGGTTGCGGTGACGCTGATGGCTGGGATCCGTTGTCATCAGAAAGCCCTGTCACCAGGTTCACTGAGGCTGCTGGCGGAATCCTGTCCTGGCAGTTGTGTTCATGTCTGCTTGCTTCCTGAGGGCTAGAAATGGAAGCAGGCTCTCAGAACAGGCCCCACGCCTACGGGATCATGAGCACACCATCAGGTTGCCCAATTTGCCACGTTTCACCGGTCAGAAGCAAGTCACAGGCCCTGCCCACACTCAAGGGGTAGGGATGACACCCAGGCAATTCCTGGGGCATCGTGGGGGCTGCCTCAGCATCATGTGGCCACAGGGTTCATGAGAAGCAGACTGTTTCATCTGACCCCTGTCCGGCCATATTTGAAATGGGCATCAGGGGAATTTTCTAAGCAGCTAGAGGAGACTTTACTTCAATGTTCTATTCCCTCAGCTCCTCTCTCTCTCTCTCTCTCTCTACACACACACACACACACACACACACACACACACACACTCACATACACACTCACACACACACTCACACACTCACACACTTTTTCAAATATTAAAAATGCCAACTCTGATTTCAATTTCTATGTATATGTATTTATATTAAACTTATATGTATATATGTATATTAAAGTTATATATATATAATATTAAAAGACAGAGATCGCCGTGTTGAAATAAAAACACAAGACCCAAGTAGATACCATAGTACTTTCAGAACCACCATATACTTTAAATATAAAGATACTAATACATTGAAATGCCAAGGTTGGAAACAGTTATTAAACAAAATTGAAGTGAGCATATTTCCAATTAAATTATGTTCTAGAGGAAAAAAGTATTACCGGAGGGCAAGAACTTATCAGACGATAAAGGAATTAATTAAACAAGGGGACATAACTCTAAGAGTTAATTCACCCAATAATGAAGCTCTGAAAATGCGTAGAAACACTGCAAAGATAAAGGGACTCATCAACATTTATGGTTGGAGATTTTAATGTTTCTCCCTCAAAAACTGACCAAAGAAGTCAACATAAACTTAGCAGGGATGTAGTCGTCTTCCTGACTATCTGATTTGTGGAAGAAGCCATGTGCATTTTAGGGGTTTTCTAGACCCACTGGCATTCACGTCCACTTTGGAGGCATCAGACATGTGTTTGCTTGCCTGGTTCCAGCTCAGACTTGCAGAGGACACATGCTGAGAGGACAGGTTTGGGACTCGCCTTCCCAGGGGCGTGTGACGTTTCCTGGCATGTCTGGCAGCTCAGGGGTTGCACCCTGCCCTCTCACAAAAAAACCTGTTGCTATTTAAAGATTTAAGAAATACAGCCAGATGAGCAACATCAGTCCAGATGGCATTTCGAGCAAGTAACTCCGCAGAATGTCCCCACCAGGTGGGGTCTGGGATGACAGCTCCGTGCACTTCAGATGGCCAAGTACCTCCAAGGACCAGAGGCCCGGGGCCAGGCTGCTGTTTCCTGAAATCAGGTACAAGGCTGCCACCAGCTCTAACTCCCCTGGTCACCATCAGGGTGTTTGCTGCAGTCAGTACCCGAGGGATAGGGAGGCCTTGGCTGCCCGAGCTTCACGGAGATGTCTGTCTAGCTTCTTACCTCCTCCTAGAATCCAGCCATCACATTAATGAAATGAGGGTTTACGTCCTTCTGTGTCGAGCACAGTGCTGGGTGTGGAGGGGAGGCCCTGCTGGGGCAGTTCCCGGAATGTGTCCCTCAGCACACTGACCCCACAGCCAACTGGTGCGTATCGGGTTAGAAAGGAACCACGCTGGGCTTGTAGCCAAACAACATCGGGAGGTATTGGTTCGCGATCACTAAGGTTTTGGGTTTTTTTTAGTTGAAACTTGCAGACGTTACCAGATCCTGTGATAATTTAGGGAATAAAAGGGTTGTCTCTCCAGCCCCGGATAACTTGACTTTACGATCATTTGACAGAGAGCGGAATAGGACAGACCAGGCAGAGCAGGTCCTTGGATACCGTGTACCGTTGTAGCGTTGCTGAGACGCCTGAGGAACCTAACTCCCGTTTGCGTCCATTACCCTGGGGTAAAACGAGCTTCTTCATACCCCGTCTCCCAGGAACCTCTCAGTGAGCTACGTGAGGACTTCTGTACGCGCCCTCATTGCTGGTCATTGTCTGGAAACCAGCTTGACTGATGCTGTTTGGGGGGAACCTGCAGCATCATTAGCTCAACAAAGATGGGGTCACATGATGTGATCTGAATGTCAGACCATTTGGGTGATCTTTGCTGAGAAAAAAATTTTACAAAATTAGGACAGAAATGGGATATGTATTTAGAATGAAATATATGTAATAACAAATTGCTAGACCATTAGAGATTTAGGTCCCAATCTTTCCGAGCTGTCTTTGGGCAGTTGACCAGAAATACTTACATAGAAATGCTTCCTCTTTGCAAATTGTCCCCTAATATGTGTGCACACACGAATAGTTCCTGCCGCTGTGACTGCTAGTGGGAGATGGGGGTAACTTCATCCGCTCGGGGTGTTATAACAAAATACCACCGACTAGGGGGCTTATGAACAACAAACACTTATTTCTCACAGGTCTGGAGGCTGAAGTTCAAGACCAAGGTGCCAGCAGGCCAGGTGTCTGGTGAAAGCTCGCTTCCTGGTTCCCAGGCTGCCGTCTTCTCACTGTGTCCTCACAGGGCAGAAGGAGTGAGGGAGCTTTCTCAGGCAGCTTTTATCCGGGCACTGGTCCCATCATGGGGGCTCCACCCTCATGACCCCTTCCCCAAAGCCCCACCTCCAATAGCATCAATGTATGAATTTGGGGGGGCCAAAGACATTCAGACCACAGCTTGGGCAGGAAATTGAGGGGCCCTCAGGCTTCAGTTGCTTCAAACTGAATGCTTCTTCCTACGGGACCCTCACTGCCGTGGTCCAGACACAAGTACCACAATTTACTGACTTTTTCCTTTGAAAGTTTCTAATATCAGAATATACACTTTAAAAATTATTGAAATATATCTTTACATTTGTAACAGTTGCCAGAATATACTTTATGTAAAATAAATCATAACTTAGTTAAATTTTTTTCAAATCTCCTAAACAAACTAGGAAGCATATGCATGGCTAAAAAAATGTGTCCCCCTCTCAGCAGGCCGGTGGATTATCTGGAGGCGTCTACTTGCCTCTGCCGTGCTGGGGACACGTCTGCCTCTGGGGTTTAAGGCCATGAAGAGCAGGTGCAAGCCTCCTTTGCACAACGTTGAACCCATTGTTGGGCTAAACAGGTGTCAAAAAGATTACGGAAGAGCTTGCTGTTGGCCCAAGAATGTAGTAAACACGTGCTGTAGAGTTCCGAAATAAACAGAGTCCTAACAACTTAGTACTCTGCTGAAATGACCTGTCAAGTGCTCACTGACAGCACATCCAATGTCTCCGAAGAAAGTCAAGGAGAATAATGAAGGGCGACTGAGTGTAGCACCGAATTCCTGTCTGAGACGGCTGACAGAGGCTCACTCCTCTAAGCCCAGGGGACGGGGAGCACCCACGGGAGTGGCACTGGGAGCTACGGAATGAAACGAAGCCAAGGAAAATTGAGTGAAGGAAAATGAAAGCCATCTGAACAGCAAGGGCTGTTAAGCCATTGAAAAGTCTCCCGAGGGAAGTGATGGAAACCTCCTTGCTTGAGGCAAAGCAACAGAAACTGGACTGCGGGGGACTGTCCCCTGCCGGCAGGGAGCGGACACGTGGATTTAATGGTCCTTTGCTGTCTCTCATTTCCATGTCCTGTGAAGCTGTGCTGCAGCTAAGTAAGAAGCAAGACATCCCTCACGCTGTGTGACAGAGGCTCTGGCTGAAGCACGGAGCTGAAAAGAAACAAAAATATGCATTTACGAATTTGGTCGGTCCTCTACATTGTTTTTATAAACTTGGGTTTCAGGAAGGTTTAACACCGGGATTTAAGTAGAGCTTTGCGTTCCTTCCACCTAGTGTGTAAGTACAGCTAGTCTAGAATTTTAATCAATGAACACTTCTCAAGTTGAACTTGCACTTGTCCCAATGTGTAGAATTAGAATGAGTCAAGTTTAGTATTTTTTGAACTGTCGTGTCAAGATCAACACAGGTACAGCTTACAAATAAGCATGAACAAAACCCAATTTTAGCACAAAAGGAAGAGAAAAGCAGTGAGAGTGCCAGGTTTTCTTTTTGTACCTGGAAGTCTAAAAGAAAAGTACAGCAGACTCTCAGGGAACCGGCGCTCTGGGGTCAGGCAGATGCCGGATACAGGTAAGCAGACTCTCCGTTAACCGGAACTCAAGCCACCGGCAACATCTCAAGCCACCGGCCAAGTGCTGCTTGAGAGCGCCGCCTCTTCAGTCCTTGTTAAGGGAGAGTCTACTGTATGGGATTCTTAAAAAGGGGCCCTTGAATTTTATTGGTGTTTCTTCTTGCTTAGACCTGATCCTAATAGCCAAGAGAGTAGTTACGGAGAGAAACCTGCATACGATCCATACGCTGAACACAAAATGCTTCAGTAAAAACCAGTATTGGGTGTCATCTTGAAAGACTTTGCTGTGAAGACCTTGGTGTGACCCCTAACCAAGGGCCATTTTTAGGTCACTTTAATTGTTACCTTAAGCTCCCACGTGACGATTCCCTTCTGTGTTTCACACTGCTGGGCTATTTATATATGTAACTCTTTCATTCAACAACGTTTATCGAATCCCTGGGCTGGGCTAGAAACTGCACAGTAAGAATATCTTTTATCATCACACTTAGTGAAATAAGCCAGACAGAAAAAACACAGAACTGTGTGACTTCACTCATATGCGGAATATAAAACTGAAAGCAAAGAAAACAGAAATGAAGAAACAAATAACCCATGGACACAATCAATAGTTTAATGTTTATTTGGGGACGCGTGGGTTAGGGAGGGGAGGGAGGGGAGGGGGTGCGAGAGGAGGGGGGGAAGCTACATATAAGGTGACGGAAAGAGAAGTCACATTAGGTGGGGAAATTATTATACATCAAGCTGACGATGCACTGTAGAATTGTATGCCTGAAACCTATGTAATTCCTGCTAATAGATGTCACCCCAAAAAGTCTATCAATAAAAATGAATTAAAAAAAAGAATATCTTTTAATGTCAGCTCCCTATTCGAGTGACTTCCGATTTACAGATTTATGGAAGTAGTGTAGAGCCCCCCGCCTCCCACATCCCTCGTCCAGGCCCCCTTTCCCCGTATCTAATGTGACCGTGGGGTGTTTGTCAAAGCTGGGAAGTCAGTCAGTGCTGGCACCTTCCTGGGTGAGCAAGTGCCATGCTTTACTGGGATTTAGCCAGTTTTCGTGAATGCCCATCCGTGTTCCAGGGTCGCACAGTGTGCTGAGTTGTCGTGTCTTCTCAGCCTCCTCTGGTCTGTGAAGGTCTCTCCATTTGTCCTTGTTTCTGATGACCTTGACAGTTTTCATGCCACGGTCAGGCACCTTGCAGAAGATGGATGTATCCTCTCCTGACTGGACTTGGTTAGGGGTGTTTGGAAAGGACACGGCGGAGGTGGCGTGTCCTCTGATCACATCACACCAGAGGGACCTGACCTCCCGGGAACATCACAGGTATACTCACCTGACCCTTCGGTTAAGGAGTGTTGGCCAGGTGTCTCCAGTGGGGACTCACCACGTCTCCGTCTGTGTTCTCTGTTCTTGGAAGTGAGTCACTAAACTCTCAAGGCGGTGGCGAGGGAGTCAGCTGGCCCCCCTCCGGGGACAGTGTCTACGCACGCTGTTTGAGGTTTCTCTGCAAGGAAGGCTTGCCTCCTTTGGTTCATCGATTCGTACGCGCCACCATTCGTTTCCATGACCTCATACGAATTTTACCCTGTGGATTACAACCTCATGCCGCCATGTTTGTGCTGGCCCTCAGGTGGGGCTCGCTGTCGGTAGCTCTTTCACTGGCTGCTTGTTCCTTCGACATGGACCCATGCTCCGACGTATTTCGACACTTCCTTATGTTCCAGAATGAGGAGATGCTCCAGGCTCATCTTGGATATTCCCTGTCACTGTTCTAGAAGCAGAGGTTTCTCCAAGGAGCCCTGGCTCCTATCTATAAGAATAATATTTAGAAACCAAAATGTACATGTTGGTACCCCGTTGCCAAGGCTGCCAACGTGGACAGGGAAGGTAACACACGTGTGTGCCCTAACCAATGTGCACACAATGTCTGCATCCACCTGTGTGCATGTGTATATGCATATGTGTGTGCACATGTGTATTTACACACACACCCCATTATTTATTATTATACACGTATGCACATTAAATCCAACTTTATTTCAAAAATGTCTCTTCTATATGCAGTCTATACATGTTTATATGCATCATGCGTACATATGTGTAAGTACACATATACTCCTATATATAATATTTATATATACACACCGACAGACGACTAATATATGTACTGTTTACAAGGCTGTCCACAAAGTATCCAGCCACGTAACTGTTCTCATTATCTTGACAATGGCTGGATTTTTTCTGGACAGCCCTCGTATGTCCATACATATAAATAGGTTAGTTTTAACATGTATTTCTAGATAAACAAGAATTACCGCTGCAACGAAGAGTCTGCACTTCCTTAAGTCTTTTGATGTGTTCTCTCCCTCCCTGTCACCCCTTCTATTATCTAGACATCCCCCTCTGCCCCCCATATCTATTTTTTCTAACAGCGCTTAACAAGGTTACATAAGTGCACGTCCTCAGTGGTTACAACTGGGAGGGGTGCGTCATTGCACCCTTTTGGAAATCCTTCATTCTTTCGGAGTCAAGGGCGTTCTTAAATGCCCTTCCACACGCCTTCGTTCAGAGAAGGCGCGCCATCCTTCCCGTCTGTTCCCCTCGCGCCGCGGTGTCTGAAAAGCTGGTAGCTGCATTTTGAAGAGCCGACCTCTGATTTTCTGATCCTCCTTCTTTCTTCCTTGCCTCTTACATGACGGCAGATCACGGGGGAGCCCCGCCGGCAGACCATTCAGGTCCAATAATGTGTCCCTGTCACAGTGTTCTCAGGCTATTGTGTTGGGGTAGATTTGTTTAAGTTCATGGTTCCAGAAATAGTCATCACATGAATATTCACCCTTTAAGAAGCCTAGGCCTGTGAAGTTTAACAGGAGGGTGTCTGACCCGAGGGAAACCTCTCCGCCATATGCAATGCGGCAGGGACCTTTCAAAAGACACCCCATTGCGCCTCCCTCTCCTCATTTCACTCCTCGAGAACGGCCGGGGAGACTGGAGGAGCTGTCATTTTCTCTCCGGGCTGTGACGGATGCCCGATTTCAGAGCTGGGATGCCCCTTCTGTCTTTCTTCCACTTCAAAGGATTGTGGGCGCAAGTAAAAGGCTCTCAGACGTGCATCGCAAGGCTCCCCGTCTCTCACTTACAAACATGTACTAGTTCTTTCACACGCAGTTCCATCAAGGTCACGGGTGGTCTTGAGGACCAGCGCGGTCGGGCATGGACCAACATCAGGCATGTTGTTGAATGAGCCGTGAGAAAAGAGGAGGAAGCAAATGGAGATGGAGCCATCCCACCTCTTTGTGTCGTGTCGGAGGAAGCCGAGGCTCCACGCCCTCAGGGGTCTGTCTGCCTTCCCGGACCGGTGGGTGGTGGAGGGAGAGTTAGGAGTCAGTGATCTCAGCCCAGTCCGATGCCATCTGCGTTACCCGCCGGGATCGGTGGCTGCTTCTCTACTCAGGGTCGCAGATAACTTGGATCAAATGATCTGACTCACTGGGGAAAGTGGCCTTTTCTTGCAAGGCACGAACATGCAAACACACGCGGGCCTGCACTGGGTGGGAGACGCTCTTTGGAGTCACCCTTATGTCCAACAATCTGCCTGTTGCATGACGAACTCGCAGTGACGTTAGGAAAAGCCAGGTATCTGGGGTCGACGTGCCTCCTGGAGGGCCACCGTGCTGAGACCGGCCATGCAAACGCGAGCTTTGTGCATTAAGGCCCGTTTGTATTTAACGGAAGTGGCTGCAGGGTCAGCACCCAGAAACCTCCCTACAGTAACTCCAAGGCAAGCGCTGAGTAGTTGCATTCTTATTTTCAGTCTGATTGCTTTCATTCTGCTACCCATCCATCGTGGCACTTGGTCTGGTTTCACCAATCTTGTTCCCACTTCTGGGGAGCTTCCTGCTGTGTGCCACAGTTAGGGATATCGTCCCCTGTGTTTGTCGAGTAATACCCCATTGCGTGAGCTGACATCTGCCCTTGGCTCTGCAGAGAAGAGACCTAATATTCTGGGTCTCGCCTGGGTGGGGAGTTCTGAAGGTGCCAGAGGAAGCCTGGTGCCTGTCCGTACTCCTTCCAGCACCCGGACCCTGGAGCGCACCTGATCAATGCGTGCCCTCTCATCTGAAATGCGCGTTGGTCACGTTCCAAGTGGCACAAGCAGACACACAGCATTAGGTGTGAAGTCATCATGTGATCAGGACAGCTAACACTTACTAAGAGCTTACTATGTGGTAGGCACATAGTAAGAGCTTTATATCTTATTTCAACTTCTTATCCCATTTGCAAAAGAAGAAACAGGGCCGCAGGGAATTTGTGTCATTCACCCGAAGTCATGTTACTTGAGACTAGATCTTGATAGAGGATAGACAGATAGATGACGGCTAGAAACATAGATCAGTGATAGGTAGATGATGGTAGATATATCGATAGATGATAGATACATATATTTATACATAGATGATAGATAAGTGCTGGGTCGATGATAGACAGATACAGACGGGCAAGTGACAGATCGATTGTAGGCAGGTAGGTAACGATTCCTCCAGTTGGGCACGTGCCTTCCCTCCATGTGGCAGCCTCGGAGCTGTCCCGGGCAGTACTCCAGGGAGAGTGCAAGGCCCCGGGGAGGAATGGCTGACAGGTACGATGTTATAAAAGGTGGAACCAGATCTGCAGGGATTCCGAAGCTTCCCAGGGATTCCCAAAGAGCCGCTGGCCTGGTGGACCATGGAAACCGGGACAAGGCTGTCTCAGTCGTCCTTGTGTGGACAGATGACCAGACGACCTGAGGTACCCCTCATGAGAGCCCGGGCACCCCTGGGAGGGCAGGTGGGAGGGAATCCGCGAGAATGACGCAAAGTGACCTTCCTACCAACCAATCGGAATGGAGTTTGGTTATGTCTTTGCAGTAGACGCTTCACCATAGATATGCGATAAATACGTTAACACCTCTCAGACACTGGGGACCCAGAGCCAGTTCCATGTGCAATAAAATGCAGGGGAGCATCCATGCTGGCTACATAAGCATTCATGTCATTGGCATTTAAAGTAATTCATTTTTTGTTTCAGTGTTTTTATTACTTTCATTTGACGTCAACGCTCTATTGTAACCACGAAAACCAGGAAAGGACCATCACGGGGCACCGTACCCAAGGTGGTTTGGGATTGACTCCTGACCTGATTCCCCTGGGTGTTGGGGACCACGCGCAGTGACAGCCAATGCAGAGCAGGAGAGAGGAGGGCACGCGTGTCATTGCAGGGGGGACGTGGTTACCAGCCCACGCTGCGTTCTCTGGAGACGGCCACGTTGGTGACGCTATTCTGGTCCCTGGCTCCGTGCACGGCGTAGAAGCCTGCTTTCTGGATCCAACCTCTAGGATCTTGGAGGAAGTATGTCATTGTGTCGGGACGCACACACCTGAGGCCGTGGACCTCCCAACCCTGCGCAGGTCCTATCAGAACTGACCTCGGGGCGGGGGAGCGGCATCGTGGCGTCTGACCATGACTCGTTACCGACGTCCCTTACGTTTCTCTGCGTTCATTCTCGGTCACGTATCGCCAAACAAAATCTGAGTAAATACAGAGAGTTCAAGTACGGTAGGCTCTCAGCGCAGCGGGGCCCGTGGGACGGGGAGGTGTCGCGTACGTGTGAGGAGACTCTCCGTTAACCGGAATTCAAGCAGCAGACACTCTGAGCCACCGGCAGAAATCTCCAAAGTTGCCTGGGTCTCTGTACTGAAATAAAATTAGAATTAACCCAAGAAAATCAGTCAGCGGGGGGAAGAGGACGACAATAGAGAAGGGACCCGGCGTCTCCGTGATCAGACAAGACTACGAACAGTGGCACCCTGAGCCCCGGGCCCTTTCTCTCCCAGGCGCCCTTGCGTGACGGGTAGGACGGCTGCTTACCGTGACACTGCTGTTTCTCAAACACGTTTAAAGCGACGCGTTCTTTTAGCAGATGGCGTCTCACTCCATAGCCTGAGACGACGGGACAAAACAGAGCTGTTTCCCTGAGGCAGGGGTGGGGCACCTCGGGGGCCACTGGCCCCCCATCTCACTCCTCCCCAGCCGTCCCCAGTGTACTGGCTTGGAACATACAGGGCTCGCTGAGCACCCCCAGTTCCTGCACTAGGCCCTTGCTGTCTGCCCAGTGCTTGTTTTCTGGGGGCGCTGGGATAGAGTCGGCAGCAAAAGTAAAGCTCAAACCCACGTGCCTGCCTCCCAGCCCTAGACTTTGCCCGGTTCCACCCGAAATTTGTCTTGGATTTTAAATTTTGCATATCACAGATTGTAGGGATTGAAAGAGCTGCCAGTTACACACGTTTAATTAAAAGACCACAACGACCCAGGATAACCGAAACCCTGAGGGTTCTTTTCAAAGCCCGCCAAGCACGCGGCAGGAAGGCCCATCCACCGCAGCTAACAAGACCCGGCTGCGCCTGCGGCATTACGTTTCCCTGAGAGCGTCTCCGGGACGCGCTCGGGCCCCGATCCGGCCTCGGGGGGCCCATCGGCTCAGTGGGTGCGCGGCGTCTTGCTGCCCTGAGGAACGCAGGCCGCCCTGCCCGCAGCCACTGAGCCGACATCCGTGGCAGCAGCCGTCGAGGGGGCGTTTCAGAAGGTCCCCGAAGGGGATCAGCGTTCACTTCGTGCGTTTCTTTTTAAACTTTGATTGTAATGAAGTATTTCCACGTGTTTGCTGCGCCTGGATGGGAAACACGGTGGAGGCGGCGGCCGCAGGGCCCTGTCCCGTCCCTGGCTCTGTCCAGGTGACAGGTCACCCAGGGCTCTGCCTCCGGCGCCAACGGCAGAGCTGAGCAGAGGCCCTTCTGGAATGAATCTCGTGGATCGGGGGGAGAGACCGGTTGGTTCTTCATTGCCAAGAGGAAGCTGACTTGCAAACAGCGAGGTGATTTCGAGGACGCAGGACCAAACAGGACTTGAAATTTGCCCACCGTGCAGAAGGCGTGAAGCCACATGTTGAGAGCCATTGTGGCAGGATGAGCCTGGGGCCCCGGAGAGCGGATCCAGGAGGAAGAGGAGGGGTGCTGGGAGGAGGACGTCCAGCTCCTGCCCAGTAAACTTGCCGCAAGGATGCCCTGGCCCGGCCCTGAGCCCTGTGCTCGTCCCCAGGTCACTCAGTCCTTCCTGGTGGAAGCCTGACCCGTTGGTGGCAGAGGCTCCGGTGGCACTGAGGACCTCCCTTTGCCCAAGGTGGTGGAGAGAGATTGGACTCTCTCCTACTTGGGTGGGGGTCCGGGAGGCGAAGCCCTAGAGCAGACAGGGAGAGAGAGTCCGATCCTTAATCCGTGGCCAGCTTCCAGAAGACTCTGTGGCGGCCACCGGGCAGGCAGTTCGGGAGCAGCCGGGCAGCGCCCTCTGCCCGGGGCACTCGCCGTGCTGGCCGGGAGGCCTGGTTGCGCGTGCGTTTACTCCCCGCGGCTGTTCTTGGACGACAGAGTGGAAGGACTGGAGCCGAGGGGGTGCCGCCCTGCACCCCGAAGTCAGCCGGCAAGCTCACGCTTCCCAGGCGCTTGGGAAGGGCTGTGGCCACGCCGCACCGAAACGAAGCGTGGCAGACGTGAGCGCGCGAGGCCACGAGACGCACCCCTCCGTCACCGAGAGCCGAGCCGTGTCGCCAAACGCTTGCTGATGTTCGCCTGTAGTGTCTACCGTCCGGCGTTAGAGAGGTGGCACGTTCATCAGAAGTCCCCGCCTGCCTGTCTCCACACCCTTTCTGACAGGCAGGTGCTCCCCCGAGTCAGCGTCGAAGCGGGTTCTAACCTTTTAAGCACGACGCGAGGCGACAGTAACACAAAAATGTATCCTTCGGGACGTGGGAGTGCTTCCCGGCCTGCAGTTCCACCCACGGAAGGGGCAAGCGCTGGGAGAACCGCACTGTTCCAGTTCTGCTTTGGGTTTCCTCCCGGTGCCTCTGGGAAACATCGCTGCTTTACGGGGCGACTGGATGTGCCCCCCGATTACAGGAGTCCCGCCAGTCCGGTTCGTTTCTCTCCCTTCGCTGCAAACCCCCGCTGAGGGCCGCGGAGGTCCTCACTGCCACCTTGGCCTCTGCCTTCTCCCAGCCCGGTCCCCAGTGCGTCCCGATGACTTCCAGTTTGCCCCACTTGGGCCGTTTAGGACGGTCCTAGGCCCCACGCTGTGGGCCGGAGAAGAGGATCTTCCCATGTCATTCTCTGTCCCCTGGGACCAGTGCCTGCTGTGGACACACGGTGTCTTCTGTTTCCTTGGCCTGGTTGATGGAAGCAGAGCTTGGAGCGCTGCGGTGGGCTTGGTGACACTCGGCAAGTGCCTGTCGCGTGGCGGAGTTACAGACTGACCCTCGGAGTGTGGGGCTCCTCTATGCACGCTCCGATCCGGTCATTACCCAGGAATGTCTAAGCTTGGCTCCACGCCCAGGGCGTGACCCCTCCTTCCTGGTCCCCCTTCCCTGAGTGAGCGCCTCACTCCTTGTCCCCCGGCCCCTCTGCTGGGAAGCCCTTCCCTGTCCTGGCCGCTCCGGTGTCCGGTCTCTGTCCTCCCTCTCCTCCTTCGCGGGGTCCTCTGCCATCCCGACCGCCACCGTGCTCGGGGCCTCAGGCTCAGCATGTGGTAGCGCCCTGCTCACAGCTCTGCCCTCTGGTCTCGGCAGTCACGGTGGGGTCAGTCCCCGCCCCTCTGGGGGTGACCGCCTGCTGGGATTGACCCTCCCATCTCCACGTGTGCACATTCAGGGGCCGATCTAAGAGCTACTCCCCCACAAGGTGCTGGGATCCGAAGCCCCGCACCACCGAACGTGACTCTCTTTGGAAACAGGGTCTTGGCGGATGTAATCAGGGCGAGGGGAGGTCAGGCTGGACTGGGGTGGGCCCTGAGTCCGATGTGACCATGTCCCTCTACAACGATGAGGAGCAGCAGCACAGAGGCGGGCGCACGGGGAGGCCGGCTGCGTGGAGACCGGGCGGAGACGCGAGTGAGTGACCCGGAGGTGGAGACGCGAGCGACCCGGAGGCACAGACGTGAGCGACCCGGCTGCAAGGACAAAATGAACTTGAATTCTGGATTATTCTCGTGGGTAAGAGGTCGGACATTTCTTCAGAGTCTGAGAGTGAGACAGGAAGGGGCAAATACTTGAATTCGGCAACATTTTCAATAGAAATTCAAGTATGAACCCCGGTGCGCCGTGTCTTCTCTTGGCTGCTCCTTTGCAGGACAGAGTTGCACGGTGTCACTTCTGGAGGACCGGTGCGAACAGGACGCGCCTGCGCGCTCAGGAGAGAGCCTGGACCCGAGGCCGGAGCAGAAGGCTCCCCGCCCCCGCCGGACACGTGGGAGGAGCACACGGAGACCCGGCGGCTGGCCCAAGGTCCCCAGGCATGTACCATCAAGATCGTCTGAGCCCCAAGGGGCCCCTTTGTCACCACCCGTGCTGCCCACTGTGTGTGGACTTTCTTTCCCCAGACGGAAAGGGAGAGAGCTGCTCGGGACGCAGCGTGGTGACCGTCGAGGGCACGGCCTTGGGGCTTCCGCTCTGCCACCTACACGTTGCCACGTCTTGGTCCCTCACTTGTGACACGGGGTTAACCTGGCTGGGCTGGACTCACAAGGAGGGAAGTGACAACTCCGGGTGGAATACAGCTGGCGACCCGCACCTGCGGTCCCCTCGCCCCCAGCGACAGAGCTCCTCCCCACGTGGGGGTCTTGGACCAGCTCCCACCGGCTGTCGCCAAGTCCCCCCGTGTGAGTCCTGGACGGCGAGCGCTGTGACCTCATTGCGGCTTGTTCCAGGCGCCCCGCTGCAAAGGGACATCTCCTCAGAGGCTCCTGCTGTCGTCTCAGTCACGTGTGTGCTGGTAGCGGATTTGGGTGAGGATGAAGCAGACTTCGGTGTCTGTTGGGTCTTAATACGAATTACGCTCCGTTTTACACATCTTCTTAAACATCGTGGGGAAGGGGACGTGTCTCCTAAAGAATTTGTCACCTACGGGTTTTGAGAAGGAGTCTACGTGGAATGGATGCTGAATTTTTCACTTTACAGGGGATTTGATAGTGTATAAGAGAGAGAAAAAAAATAGAGATGTCCCTAAACTTGTGTCCCCATTTATGTAGCTACTCGCTAGACCAAGGCCTGCAAGTTCTTGGGTGCCTCCCTTCCCTGCTTGGGTAGAGCTCTGGGCTGTTCTTCTAGGCAGGAGCCCACTGCTTGGCCCTCGTGGCCCCAGGGCCTTTGTGCAGGACAGGCAGTGGGAGAGCTGCCCCCCAGGAAGAGTCAGAACCCGGAAGGAGCCGTGCTCCATCCCCGCAATGATGGGCTTGGAAGGAAACCTGCCCCCGGCCGGGTCCTTTCAGCCATGTCCCTGGGTCACGGGAGAGTCAGTCCCATGTGCTCAGCCCTCCACAGGGCAGTCTGTTCCAGGCGGAGGCCACCAGCTGGGCTTCCCGCCGCCTCAGGCCCCACCTGTCGGTCGGTGGACCCACCTGCACTCCACCGGAGCTGCACCGTGTGCTCGAACGCTCTGATCACGTCTTTCTGTGGCATCCCCACCCGGGAAGCAAGGTAACGGGAGCCGTTGGCCTCTTGCGTCACTCCCATTCTATTTCTTTGGCTTATTCTACCGAACATGTCCAGCCGGTGTGGGGTTTCGTGCGAGGGGCTGAGCTTCCACAGACCCGTGGTACCCAGACCCTGTTCTCAGGAAGGCTGAAGCTAAGTGAGAGAGGCAGACACAGGGGACCAAATTTGACAGTGGTCCCAGGATGCAGACGTGTGTGGCACCCCTGGGACCCCAGGGGGATGTGATCCTTTTAGAAGGGGTCACCCCGTGGTGCACGGGCACGTTACCTGGTTCTGAGCAGAAGGCTGGCCCGGCTATCGGGAGCCTCCCGTGGGCACGTACTGGATAACCACGTCCGGAGGTGTTTGTGGCCGCTGCTGGAATGCCTCGATTCCAGGTGAGTGTCTAACAGCTGCCGGGCATGTGTTCTGCGCCGGGCGCTTCTAGTTCTTGCCGTCAGGGGACCCGCAGCTTCCTGGAGGGGCAGACACCACCAACGGCAGGACGCGTGCACCTCAGTTCTGTCGACGTCGTTATGGCCAACGAGGTGGCCGGAGGGGAGGAGCCGTTGCATCTGAACGTCCTACACTTAACTAGTGTGGCCATGGACGTCTGTCTGGCCTTTCTGCCAGCCTCGTCAAAGTCGTTGACAGCCGCAAGCTGAAATGCAGGCAGGCGTCTCTTTTCAAACCCTTCAACCACTGCAGGCCTCACCCCCCAGTCCCCGGTGATCGGCACCGACTCACGTGACGGTGTCCTTGTGTGCGTCCTCCCTCCGTGACACGCCCCCGGAATCCCGGGCCTGGGGAGGCCTCGGCCTCTCCCTCGGGGACCACTTCTTCCTACGCGTCGGGACCGTGTGCTTTTCTCAGCACCTGCTGTGTGCTGCACACCCCCGGGCGAGGCGTCTACACCTGTTCTTCGTGCTCCATTTCACTACTCAGGCACCGTGTTTACCCACACCTACCATATGCCAGAAGACGCAGTCACTGCGAAGGACACGGTGACAGAACAGCAGCCCGGCCCTCACGGAGCTCACGGTGCCGTGGGGCGCGAGTCGTTCCGTCAGCCGTCGGAGCTCGGCCTGAGGAGCGTCTGGGGAAGACGTGCTTAACGGGACAGCAGGCCGTTTCCTGCGTGTCCTGTCTGAAGAGACTTGTCCACACTGAATCGTTAGCAAGTTAATGACAGCAGCGCGCGAGCTGCGTGACGTCACATCTAAGGGACTGGGAATGACGAGCTGACTTCTGTGAAGCACCCAGAATACACTGCGGGCGGAGTTGGCTGCAATGAGTAATGTCAGATTCGCTGGCCCCCGAGTTACCGCTTTCGTCTGACGTCGTGGCTTCTCATAACTTCCTCGGGACGTGGTGGCACTCCTCGCTGGACACGAAAACGTTCTGTGCCTGGGACGGGATTAGCCCCCGTCATGTCGGGGGGCTGTGAAGACGGGCCCCCGGGCTCCGGGCGCTGAGACGCGGAGCCGATGGGGGTCGCGTGGCGGAAGCAGGCGGCGGTGCGGGACGACACGGACGCAGAAGCACGGCGGCGAGTGTCCGCTTCGCCCGGGGACCCTCCCAGCCCTGTCCGCTCCGGGCCAGGCTGTCACACTCACGTCCCCGAGGAGGCTGTGCCCGTGACACCTCTGGGTCAATGCTGGCTCCTGGCCGTGGTGGCTTCGTTCCTGTGTTCTAGAACCTGTCGAAGCAGCCGTCGGGGGCGTGCGGTGTTGACCCTGCCGGTTCTGACCTGCTGCTGTCCACGCCGCGGTCCACCCCGCGAGGCAGGAGAAGACTCGGTTTTAAATTGCTGTGAGTTGCAAATCGCTGCAGGTGACGTTTGTCAGTTTGGAATTTGGGGCGCTGACGTGGGGAGCCAAGAGAACTATCGTGACCCTGGGTAGGCCCCCGGGAAGCCCCCAGGAAGCCATTCCGGCCCGTGGGAAATGGACAACTAGAAACAAAGCTCACACACGCATTTGTCCTCTATCGTCCGCACGCCCCGTGTCCCTCCGCTCGGCCCCCGCCCACCCGGTCGTTCGGTCAGGGCGGCTGCGTGGCACCGGCCCCCACGGCCTGTCTCGGGGCGAGGCCTGCCTGTGAGTCTTTTTCGGCGGCGTCTGAGCAGCCATCGTTCCCACGAACCTTCTGGAAATGAAGCGTGGAAGCGCTGCTGCCCGATGCAGACGTATGCAGATTTCTTCCTGTTAGAGGCGGCGTCTGGTTGTCGCCCTCGCACGGGGCACATCGACGCCGCGCCACCTGCTGTCACACCTGCTGTTCCATTAAGTGGACGAGGAGAGGCGGCCCCGCTCGCCGGTGGTCCCATCGGCTTCTACCACCAGGCTTCTCAGGCGCAGGGCGCCGACGGCCGCGCGGGCACCCGGTTACGCTGAAGGCTCAAAGGGGGCGACGTGGCCGTCAGAGGAATCAACAAAACTGTTAGCAGTCATTTCCCTGCCCGCTCCGAGCCCCGGTGTTTTCGGTGCAAAGACGCGAAGGAACCGGAGCATGTCACACCAGCAGGAGTTCCCTGTGGTGTCCCCTGACCCCCTGGAAGGGGACGGAGGTCCCTGCTTCCCCGACGCGCCCGGGGACTCTGAGCTGGGGGTGCGCAGGCATGCTCCCTGCAGCGGGACCAGCCGCTGGGCCCGGACAGAGCCACGTCCCACGGCCATCAGCAGCTGTGCTTCCTGGAAGGTGCTCATCGCAGGGAGTCACGCCTGTGCAACCCTCCCCGGGCGTCTGTCCACAAGGCCTCTCTAGTCCCCAGTTGTCCCTGTCTCCTCACAATGGTGGGAGCGGCTCGGAGGGCGTGACCCTGACCGTGGGGTGGCAGCTGGTTGTCGGTCCCCGGGCCGGCATGGCGCGCTGTGGCCTGAGAGCCGCTGAGTGCACGGGGCTCTGGCTTTGCTGCGAGCCCGCTCAGCAGGCGGTGTGGGACAAGCGTTCGGCGAGTGCAAACACCCAGACGTCCTGGTGTCCTGACGGTGTCCCCGAGCCCCAGGACTTAAGTGGGAGCGTAATGCCTTCTCAGCGATTGTAGAGGAAGTAATACAATCAAAATTACATTTTGTTTGTTCTCACCCACCTGCTCTGAAATCTTGAAAATCTTCAAAAACCGTGATTTTTTGGGGTGCCACGTTGACATGCTCCCTTGATAAAGGGGGGAGGGGGAACGTCTGAGACTGAACCAGTCGGTGGCACCACAGAGTCGCCGAGCGCAGTCACGCTGCCACCCGCTTGGAAGGAGTCACGGCAACGCGAGCCCTGAGCTGCAGCTAACGGGGACACAGACGGGTGGAGTCCCAGGCCTGCCCAAGAATAACTGAAGAAATTTTGTTTTCTGGCAGTACAGATGCTCACGGAACCTTTACGAAGAATAAGTACGAGGATGGTTCGTAGCTTTCGGACTAATTTAACCTCCCCCACCCCCGCCCAGGAGAGCATCGCAGGAACCGAGTAACGTAAGCGCCGCTCTTCTGCTCGGAGGACAACAGCAAAGCTTGGTGACCGTGGGGGTCTCCGGTGGCGTTTGTCCGTTAGTTCCCACTTACTGGCATTTTATGGCTTTTGCCTCACACGCAGAGCAAAGAGCAAATTCATCTCCAGATGAGCTAATCTTTGATCCATAAATAATATTTAAACACAGAGGGGGACGCAGGAAAACGTCACGGCCCAGATGTGGACTGTGGGAGGAAATGCACGCGCCGTGTCCCCGTGGGAGAACCAGGTGTGCTCCTCACAAAATTCTTCATCCCGCCACGGGGAGGCCGAGCCCCCACCCGAGAATGGGTGGGGGCCAGTCTCCGAAATACAGGATTTGCAAAGCGAATCACTTTAATTGGAAGATGGGGCTGTATCGTGGAGATAAGGAAGCCTTTCACCTCAGAGCTTGGGTTTTCTTTAACGATGACAGTTTGTAAAAGACGTGGAACCGGTGCGCGTTTGTGGGTCCGGGCGGGTTGACGCTACTCTCCATCAGCGGACCCGCTCGGATGAGGGGAGGCTTCCAGAGAAGGGCGTGGGGGACACGAGGGGTGGCTGGTGAAGGAGGCATGACCAGCACGAAGGTCAGGTCCTGCTGTCGAAGGCACTGCCTGTGCGACGGGACGGTGCCCGCGAGAACTTACGGTCCCGTGAGCTCGCGAACGTGTGGTTTGCTGCTGACTTCAGAAGGCAGAGAGGGGAAGCCAAAGAGCTTTTCTTTCCCGTTGGAGCCGCTGTGCTAAGTCCACTTTGCTGCCCTGAAAATGTACTCAGCAGCTGGCCCGGCTGGATCCCATCGTCTCTGATGTGTCCCAGCCTGTAAACAAGGGACGTTCCTGCAGAGAAAACACGTTTCCTGCTGAGTTGCGCAATGGACCCAAACCATGGCAGTTTGTCGTTTTTATTTCAATATTGTCCTGAAGATAAAGGGAAACCAGACTAACGCCCAGTCCGCGCCGGGCCTGGTATCAGTCACTGGTCCGTGCCTACATACGCGTGGGCATGTGCCACGCGCTGGAACCCCTGATGCCGCCCTGCCTGACAGCAGAGTACCTCCCTCCGCTTTACGCCTCGTGCCCAGCACGGAGGTTACGAACTGTTCATCGCCGCCGCCGCCGTTCCAGTTGCATTTATGTGTCGGGTGTCGATCGATGAACGCAATGACGTGACCCTAGGAGGTGACCACCGTGGTGAGTGCTGCAGGGGCCGGCGTGAAAACCACAGCCCTTTTCCTTGCGGAGTCCGTGGCTGAGTCGTGGAGACACGCTTCCACGTGCGTCACCGTAATGAAGCAAAGAGTCTGAGGCCTGTCTCGCCGTCACCTTCTTCCTTGGCTTGGTGACGCTACGATGCTCTTCCTCACACGGTTGGGAGGGTTAAGGAAGAGGAGCTGTCCCAGGACAGGCCCCCAGGCCCCTCTGTCCATGCAGGGCTGTCCCTGGGGCTCTGCCTGATGATCACACGACCTCGGTTAATGGTCAGTGCAGTGCACCCTGGGGAGCTGCTGTCTGCAGCCCCTGATGGACGAGTGTGTGGGAATCCCCTCCATGCTTCCCTTCAGCCAGTGTACGTTCTGCCAGCCCTGCTCGCCGGCTCCCCTCACCTCCGAACTTTCCAGGCCCCACCCGTGGCTCCCAGGCCCCGTGTGCACCGTGGTCCCCTTGCAGGTTGAGGCTGCGGGGCCGTCTCCCCCTTCCCACGGGCTGTGCCTGCCCGCACTCTCAGGGCGTGCTCTTACTTCAAGTGCTGTCTCTCCGGGCCATTAGGTCCCCTGTGTCACTGATGCTGCGTGAGGTGGGAAGTTCAGGTAGCTCCCCAAGGGGACAGAGCTGGCCGGGAGATGGGGAGCTCAGATGGGTCCCCATTGCAGGCAGGGGGCCCCGGAGGGTGGGGACACAGGAAGTTCCTCGGTGCCGGCAGGCGCAGGCTTCCCTGTGAGTACAGACAGACGTGGATGTCAAAGGGCCAAGAGTGGGGAGCAGACCACGATGGGGGAGCGGTGAGTGCCAGGGTGTCTCGGAGACGATGCTCCGTACCGTGGTTGTGAGTGGCTTTCCTGCTGGCTCCGGCTCAGAATTTCCCGGAAACGATGGTGTGCCCTGACCACACGATGGAGCACGGCGAAAGCACCTCCTGGTTTTGCCTAACCTGGCGCGGTCGGTCCCGGCGACAGAGCTCCGTAACGTGCGAAAGCTGTCGGATGTCCTTCTGCCCGGAGTCCCAAGGGAGACGTCCTCGCCAGACGGGGGTCGGAACCCAGGATTCCTTCCATACCAGTGGCCCGTGCCCGTTCCCACCCAGGGACTTTGCTGTCAGCCAGACGTATCTCACACTCCTCCCCGCAGGGCCCCTCAGGGGACAGCCACTCTCTGCCCCAGAGAAGCCAACTCAGACCGTGGTGATGAAGCCCTGGGACCAGGTGGGAGGGTACGGGCTTGCTCTGGAGAAAAGTGGTCCTAAAGGAGGTCCCCTTAGGTTGTGACTTGGGACCCTGGGGTCCCCTTAGGCTGGGACCTGGGACCCTGGGGTCCCCTTAGGTTGTGACCTGGGATCTGGAACACTGGGATCCCCTTAGGTTGTGACCTGGTACCTGGGACACTGGGGTCCCCCTTAAGTTGTGACCTGGGACCTGGGACACTGGGGTCTCCTTAGGTTGTGACCTGGGACCTGGGACACTGGGGTCCCCGTAGGTTGTGACCTGGGACACTGGAGTCCCCTCAGCTTGAAGGCCCCTGGCAGGTGGTTCTGTGAAGGCCACAGACGGACGGCAGGGCCAGCCCCAGCAGTGTCCGGGGTCTGGTTCAGGGGACAGTGCCACTCCGAGCGGCCGAGGTGATGGGGACGAAGCACTGCCCACGTTTGGAGTCTGTCAGCGAGGGAGGTGGCGGGGCAGAGACATCCAGTTACAACCAGGCTGCGGGCCACGGGAAAGCTGCGGACGTGGCTTGGGGAGTGGCAGGGCCAGCACTGGATGTGGTGTGATGGCTGCATTGAGGGACACACAGGGACAAGCCACGGGCCGCTAGGGACGAGGGGGAGCATGGAAGCTCTCCCTACCTCCTCCCTGCTGAAGGCGTCCTCATAACCCAATCGAGGTGCTGCTTGCACAGAACAATTTCAGGTTCGAGAAACTTGGACACAGGAGAAAAGAAGGCCACAAGGCATGGCCGGTTGCCTGGTGCGTCCGTGACGCCCACGGGAAGGCTCCTGGCTTCAGCACCCACGTGGGACACAGCGCTCACTCTTGCTTTTTGCCCTGAGCTCGCCCCTCGGTCGCTTGGGCACGCGGACGCCCCATCGCCTCCAGCACGAGGTGTGGTGGCAGGTGTCCGTCCCGCCTGCTGGCACGCAGGGGGCAGCACTCGGTGAGCAGCGGGGAGCCATGCTGCCGAGTCCAGTGGAGACGCCGCTGAGACACGGAGCGGGTCGTGAGTGGTTTGCAGACGACGCTCGGCTGAGCGCCCGGCGTGGGGACGCTCGGAAGGCGCCGGCCTGGTCTCTGAGCGGGGGCTCCCCCACGCCCCGCGTCTTCCTCCTGCGACTTCCGTGGGCCTCCCGGGTCCCAGCTGCACGCCGTGGCCCCACGCCCTCCTTCCGCTCCCGCTGCGTCTGGTTCCAGGCTCCGGTCTCCGTCCCCGCACATCGGAGGGTAAGATCTGCACCGAGGACTCAGCCCCGGCCCAGGGTTGGGCGCCCGCCCCGAGCGCCCCGACGTTTCCTCCGCGGCCGGGGGCTAACCTGGGGCAGGGGCACCCCTTACGCGTTTTCACGCAGCACCCCCTTCTCCATGAGACCTCTGCTCCCGCCTCATCAGACGCTGCCCTTCTGGCGGATGGCGGAGCCCAGGCCCCGGGAATGAGGGGCCGGGCCGCCACTCCAGGTGCTTCTGCGGGGCCGGGGGCCGCGCAGGTGTGGGGGGCGCACAGCCTGAGTTCCGCCCCCCGGGCTCCACGTACGAGTTCTGGAGCTGCAAAAACGCTGTGTCCATGAGCCACAGCTTCCGCGAGGTGACCACATGCTTTACGCGCGTAGCGTGACCAGCGACACAGGGAAGCGCGTCACATGTGTGGGCTCGTCCTGCGGCGCCTCTTCCAAACACGCGTTAGTGGTGCCGCGACACCAGTAGGCCTGTGCTCCCAGTACTGTCCGGTGCGTCCAGTGGGTCCTCGAGGTCTGCTGTCCACTCGCTGTCCCCGCAACGCAGGAGTCCTGTCCGAGGGGCCCGGGAAGACCGCAGACCCCCGCCCCCGGGACCCTTCGCCTTTGCAGTGGCTGTGTTGTCACCTGTCCTTGCCGTGCCTCCACACGAGTCCCTGAGCCGCCTCTGTGGCAACACGGAATTCCCCAGCTGCCACGCGATCGTCTTCTCAGATGCTCCTGTCGTCACAGATAATTGGGGGGAGTTGAGTGTATTGTGCGTTCATTGCGGTGTCTCTGCAGCGTGCTCTCTCCCTCCTGCACTCCCCGCCCCACGACGAACGTGCATCTAGAAACCGATCTGGTCCCACTGTGAAGCGTGGCAAACCAGCCACCAGACAAACACGGCAGGGAACCCTGGGCTGCGCCAGCTGGGCAGGCAGCTCCGCGGGCCCCGTGCACGGGGGTCGTGGGGGGCTCAGCTCCGGTCCCCGTGGGCTGGTCGGGCCGCGCAGGAGGTCGGGGGGGCCGCGGCAGGTGGGCTTTTCTGAGCAGCAGGCCGGCTGGTGCAGGAGCGCTGCCAGGGTTCAGAGCGGGGACAGTGGTCCCTGACCTCCGGGGAGCAGGGAGGGGCCCCTCCGAGCAGGTCCCGGGGGGGCTTTGGGTGAGGGCACTAGGTAGGAGTCCCCGAGGGGCAGAGTGGGGCTCCAGCTCTGCTCTCCTGAGCCCTGCTGAGCAGGGAGAGGGGAACCTTGGCCTTGGCCTTCGCTGCTGTCTTTGGAGCGGCCTTGTTTTCAGTTGCAAGTGCTTGAAGATTAAGCTAATGAGCGTCCCTGCTGTGGGGGTGGCACCCCGCCCACGTCATCTTTGTCATCTTTCTGGTACGTGAGGAAGCAGGTTGTCTCGCCTCAGGTGGGGAGCTGGGTGCCATGCACAGCCGCAGGTCAGGGAACGTCTTTGCCTTGGATGACAGATGGCTCCATCACACTCCATCTCCCAGACCCCTGGCCCCAGACATACTGCACATGTGGGCCTCTGGCTGCCGACACTGTCATCCATCTGCATTAACGTGACAGCTCCGTCAGCCCAGCCAAGGGACGCTGCAGGAAGCGCCTGTGGGCTCGGTCCCCTCAGTGGTGACCTGCCCTGTCCCCCCACCATCACCCACAGAGACTTCAGGGAGCGTCTCCCCGCCGCCCAGCGGGGCTCTGAGCCCGCAGGTCATCAATCGTGCGTCTCGGGTTTGGGCGACCCGCCATGTCCCGTGTCGGCGTGACATCTCGGCGAAGCCAGCCTGGGTTTGGTTCGCTGCCGCCGCTGCATTTGAAGAAAAGTTTCCTGTCTGCAGTCCCGAGAATGGACGCAAATGCTGACCCCTCCCGCGTGCTGTGCCGTGACACACAGGCTGTCCTGTCTGTGGTCACGGACGGCCGCCTTCTGTCCACCGGCCCTGAGGGGCGCCCGCCACCAGCAGCGCTCACCGGGAGGTCCTGCCTACGTGTCAGCCGGGCCGGAGGCCGCCGCGGCTGGGGCATCTCTGTGACCCGCCCGCCTGCACGTGTCACAACGTGGCACAACTCCATCCGCTGTCAGTTCACCAAGGATCGTTTGGGGACCCTTCGAATGCCCGAACTGCCCGTCTTAGGAGTGCTTAGAGCAAGTCGGCGGGCCAGTGCCTCAGATTTAACGATCTGCCTTATCCGTCGGCCTGAGATATAGCCCACGAGCAGTTCGGGTCAAAGGTCGCGTCATTAAAGTGTGTCATTGGGGAGCACTTAGTTCCCCACTTCCAACTCTGCCTGTTTAATCAAAGAATTGTCATGGGCTATGGAGGCCGAACTCTTTGTTTTCTTCTAGATACAACCAGTGCTCAAGTTTTAACAGCAAGTCATACCCTGGGTCCATCCTCTTCCTCAGTCATCGAATGGCTCCGATGTCCTGTACGTCCCAGCCAACAAGGGTCACCTGGGCCCCTCTGATGCAGGGGTGGTGGGGGGGGGGCTTCCCGTTCTCTGATACCCACCTCCCAGCGTAACTGGGGAGCGTTCTAGGCAAATAGAATTGTTAGAGTAAACGCTCCCTGTCAGATCTCTTTCTTGAAAGGCCTGGATTTCCCTCTGTCTGCCCGTGGCACCCAACACGTTCATGACTGTCGTCACCATCGCCGTCATCGTAGGGATGCAGGGGGCTGTTGACTGTAAAGCTCCTTTGTGGATCAGAAAGCCCCACGGTGACGGGACTCGTACGTCCCATCCAGTCCCAGGTGCTGTCCTGCCCAGACACCGAAGGACACCGTGGCTTTTTGCAAGCCAGGCGCTGGCCTCCTGCCGTGTGAATTCTGGAAATGGCTCACGTCCCCTTGTGCCTGGTTTGGAGAAACCAGCTTCGAGGGGACACATAAACAACTCCTGTGCTCTCCCTATTTGAAAGCCACACTTCCGGTTTCCCTTGAAGATGTATCTCTGTTACGAGGTGGCAAATCTGCGGATTCAAAATTAGGAAACGAATTCTTCCGGGAAAAGGTCCCTAATGTGTCCCTAATTGTGTCCCTAAAAGGCATATGCACATCGCTTGTAAGCGTGGCCTAGGAGCCATCGCCCAGTTTTAGTGGGCAAACCTGACCCATCCGCTTCACTGCCCCGGGCCTCAGGTGTCCCCTCTGTAACCCGAGGCGACTGGAGGTCAGTAACGGCAGGTTTCAGGCCGGTGGACGGAGCAGAATTACTGTAACGTTCCGTCACCTCACGAGCTTGCTCGCAGGCCCTCGCTGCAGTGGATCGCGGTGTTCTAGCGCCACAGTAGCCCAGGTGCACGTCCCACGGGTGGCTCCGCGCGCACCCGCCGTGCCCGGCCAGCAAAGCAGGGAATCAGCCCCGCAGGCTCGTCAGCAAAGGGACAGAAATGTGTGGTCTGCAGCTCCGTCGCCGCGGTGAAGCGTTTGGAGAGTTGAAATGTTTCCTGAGATGCGTGAAAGGCTGCGTGCGCATCACGTGTCCGGTAAGTGACGCTTAAACGGCCACGCTGACCACTCTCTCTCTCTCCCGCTCATCAAATAGGGTTTCTTCAAAATTGCCTTTTGCTGGCGATTCGATGCAATGCCCTCTAGACCCAAGTTGGTCTCATGACTTACTGACCGGCCCTGAATCAGAGTCCGGCTACGTCTTTGTGTTTTGAAATCAGGTAGAGAACTTGCATGACTTTGTGGGGTTCATCGCATGGCGGAGATCCACCCCCCACCAAGGAAAGTGCCCGACACCCTACCTGAGTGTGTCAGCAGAGGATTGAACATGCTGACTGTTTGGGACAACCCTGTGAGACTGTGTGAATTGACATCATGTGGCGAATCTGACAGTGTGTCCTCACAGGGTCACGAGTGAAGGTGACATCTCGTCACGGGGAGATCGCAGACCCAGAGGACACGGTCTCTAACTGAGGACTGCTGGCTTGCGGGGCAGATACATTAATTCACTTGGAGAACACGTCCGGGCCCCACCGGCCGAGGGGACTGTGTTCGCATGTGAAGTATTGTCAGCAAATTCTATAAAATTCTCAGCATAGTTTTAATCTTTGGTCTCATCCTCGTTTCGTGATACAAATGCAAATTTGCCAAAAGTCCTAGGAAGTTCAGTGTTGCCTCAAATAGACGAGGGGCCTCAGGGGGCCTTCCCGTTGGCACCCAGGAGGTCTGCATGATGAGCTGTTTTCAGTGCAAGCACATTGGGGTCCATTGAGCCCAGAGCCCCTTGCGTGCTTCTCATCTCTGAGCTAGGAAACCTTCCAAAATGATTTGTATTTTTTCTAATTTTTCCACAGCAGAGGTTTCTGAGGGGAGAATTTGATGATCGTAGTAAAACGTTCGTCTCTCACCCGAACGTGGTTTCAATTTGCGCGTTCGTCTTGAAACTTCAAAACTGTCCACAGATATATTGTGTTTACTGTCCTGAGTTTACTTTGGCTCATTACTTCCCGGTTTGATGCCACTTTTGGAATATTCCATGGTTTAAACTTGGAGCTGCACTGCATCTGTGTTTGGTTTCAATTTACTATCACAGAAGCTTCCAGCGCCGTCCCACAGCTGGCGCGTGGCCACGCACTGGGGTCAGACGGGCGGGCGGTCCTGGGCGGGAGGCAGGCTGTACACAAACCGTCAGGAGTGGACGCAGGTCAGGACAAAGAACGGACCGAGCGGAGGGAAGGACAGAGTCTGACAGGCGGAAATGGAATTCAGAGTAACCAGGACTGAGAACATAGCTTTTGACCTGCACCCTAAAGAATGGTTTTTAAAGGGAGGGGGTGATACTCCTATTCCTGACACGAGCAAACCCCACAAGGTCTAACAATTAAGTTCGCATTCTCGTCCTAGAAAAAGCGCTACGTACCTCATTGCTGGATGTCACTATGGTCACCTTCAAACGACTCCCCTTGGGAAGCTGTGCACCGACGCCAGCGCCTAGTCCACCCTTCAAAGCAATTTGGGAATTCTTTTTCCGGAATGGCCATCAGAGCTGTCATTGTATTACTGTTGTTGTCCTGAATGTCACCAAAATGTCCTCCTTTCAATATTTGCTTTATCTTCAGGTAAAGAAAAAAGTCCCTGGGGGCCAGACCAGGTGAGTAGGGGGGTGTCCCAATACAGTTATGTGTGTCCTGGCTACAAACCCCCTCACAGACAGTGCCGTGTGAGCTGGTGTACAGTTGTGATGTAAGACCCATGAGTTGTTGGCGAAAAGTTCAGGTCATTTTCACCTACCTTTTTCACGCAGCCTTTTCAGCGCTCCCAAACAGTAAAGTTGGTTGACTGACTGGTTGGTACAAATTTATAATAACAATCCCTCTGATGTCAAAAAAGGTTAGCAACCTCGTTTTGACGCTTGATGTGGACCGATGGAGTTTTTTGGTCCTAGAGAATTGGCTGACTTCCACTGTTCACTTTGACATTTTGTTTCAGGGTCGTATTGGTACCCCCATGTTTCATCACCAGTGATAACACGGCGCTAACCATTGTGCCTCTCCCAAAGGTCTTGGTACACTTCGACCCTCCTTTGCTTTTGTTCATCGGTGAGCACCTTTGGGACCTTTCTGCACCCACCTTTCTCATGCCAAGATTAACAGTTAAGATTTCCCTGTTTTTCTATCCATGTTTACTTGGTCTGTTATGCTTCTCACAGTCAGCCGATGATTTTGATGCATAATTCCATGAGTTTTTGCAATGTTTTCGTCTGTTCTGCTCATTACTGTCTGCTCTGACCTTTCTTCATGAGCGACGAGTTCTCTCCCCTCAGAAAAACGTTTAATCCATGTGTACATGCCGTTTTCTTCATGGCATTATCCCCACAATCTTGGACTAACATGTCCCTGATTTCACTTCCACTCTTGCCAAGTTTAACAAGAAATTTAATGTTTGTTCCTTGCTCTAATTCATGCTCTGACATCATTCTCGTGATGGCACACAAAAACCTGCAACAATAATGAACACCACTCAGCAGGACACCGTCGCACGTCGACACGAACACAGCTGTGAGACACAGGTGTACCGAGGGTGTGACACCTCACCGAGTTGTTTGTGCCGTGCTGCCAACGTAAGTGCACGGTGACAAGTTCTTGAACTTAATTGTCAGACCTTGACTTGTATTTGGATTTTGTTCTGAGAGTCACAACAAAGAGCCTGTGAATAAAAGAATGAAAATATTCACCCAGATTAGGTATTGTCACCATCATCATTAACATACGTGACGTGTAAATTAAATAGCAAGTCGGGTGTTGGGCGCTTTGCAAAAGGGGGTGAGTCAGCAATCTCAGCCCCTGATATTTTGAAATCTAAGAAAATGCATCTAAAGTTTCAGTGTGCAGCCCTTTCATATAATACAAGAAAGATACTATTTATCAATTTTTTTAAAATTATACTCTTCTCCGGCTCACCAATCCCACCTTTACAAATTTATCTATAAACAAAAAATTATGTAAAGTGATATCTATACAAGAATATTTATTGCAGCATAGTTTATAATAAGGTGATTGAAAACAATGTGACTTTCCAATAAGGAATCAAGTGTATTAACTTTTATTGATTAAGGGAAAGCAAACTTATCCTGATTGGAGCTCATTTTTCCTCCTCAAAAAAAACCCAAAAACAAAACCAAACCTCTTGTATTTCATGAATTCCGGAAAATGCTCAGTGTTGTGTGTTGTCATTGTCCCTCCCTCCGTAGCCCTTAAAACCCCTTCTAGAGCCCCCGTCAGCAGGAAATGGAGATCTTTCCATGTGTCCACTGAGTCTGTTGTGCTTTGCGTCACAGTTTGCTCCTTTCTGGGTAGCTTTTACGGCATTACCTTCTGGATTACAAATACCGGGGGGGGGGACCCTAAAACATAGAAAAACAATGAGCACCTGTTTCTTTGATGCGGGAGGGATCGTGCACTCGGAATTTGTGTCTCTGGGTCAGACAGCCGACCCAAGTTTCCATCTGGAAGTTTTGAGAAGGTTGTGTCGCAATTCATGGAGCAAGCGCCCCGAGTTGTGGCACACAGGTGACTGGTTCTTCCATCACGACAACACACCTGCCCGCACCGCGCTGAGTGCTCACCAGCTTTGACCCCAATGGCCTGACCCCCTGCCTCGCCTCCCTATTCTCCCACTCTCACCCCGAGCGACCTTTTTCGGTTAGGAAGTCCCCAAGGGCAGTGCTTCGCCGGTGCGGAAGGGATGAATCTAAGGGCGTCTGAGTCCGTTCACAAGCGGTTCTGAGCCGTGGGGAAAGCGTCCCCTTAGGTGCACTGCCTCAAACGGGGAGTCCTTCAAGGTGACTGAAGTGAAAACATGGAAGAATAAGTACACGATGTTTTGTAATAAATCCCTGGTTTTGGGGGGTCCCCCCTTGTAAGAGGGGAGTCAGAGAACAAAGACACAGCCGTGGGCTCATCGGTAGGTGTGCTGGGGATTCTCTTCTGACTGCTGCAGTTCTGTCGGTACGACACAAGCAAAGTCACCCGTGGACCGTGAGGACGGAATCCCAGTATTGGGGGTATGAGAGGGTCTGAGCAGTAACCTCCACGTGGCAGGGTGCCCAGACCAGGGACGTGCTGTCTGCCGGCCAGGTGGCAGCAGGGGCACTTGGAACGGTTGGTGTGGCCCTGGGCATGCCCGTGCCCAGCGCGGCTGCGTGCCTTCCTCCAGCAGTGGGGTGCTGTGTGAGCGGGGGACACAGGGCAGGGAGACGGTCCGCTCCATGCCGTCATCGTCATGCTGAACGCGGGTCGTGAACGAGGGCTGAGGGGCTCGAAGACGAAGGAATGCGGGGGCGGGGGTCCTGCCGGGAGTGATGGTGTCATTTTAGACGGCTAAGTAGGCGAGGCGGGATGCCAAGGGGCAGAGGCCGAGCGGACAGGTGACAGGACCGGCGGTGACACCGGGCTGAAAGGGCTGCTGGTGTGGACGTGCCGTAAGAAGTCAGCAGGCAAGATGCAGGCGGGGGGCAAAGAAGGGGACCCTGCAAGCCGTGGTGTGTTTGTGGGCAGCACCGTAGGAGCGGGTGGCTGGGGGCCAGTGGGTGACAAGGCCGTTGGGGGACAGGCGGTCAAGGAACTGATTGGCCGGGGTTTTGACAGAGTAAAATCACCAACAGTTAGTTAGGTCCGAGTTATCGTAGGGGAGAGCGGGTCAGAAGCCCAAATCATCAAGGGGGGAAGAGCAACCAGTGAGTGACCCAGCCTGTGTGTCTCATCCTGTGACGCAAATCGGCTTCGTTCGCCGTCTCACTGCTCCCGAACGCGGTCGTCTCTCCCCCACGCTGCTGCGGGGACCGCCTCCCCGCTGGACGCGGTCCTCACGTCGTAGCCCCAAATCCATTCTCCATGCGGCGTTAACCTAAAATGCAGGTGACCGGCCCCCGGCGCGACAACCTCTGTGCTGCCCGTGACCCGTAGGGCTCCCTGACCGGCAGACGCCCACCCTCTCCCCTCCCCCTCCTCACGTGTCTGCAACAGAAACCTGCGCGTGCATTTCTGCGGGTGTCACACGGGGTGGCTTCCTGGGCCTGCGTGTCCTCGCTCACCACAGCACCTAATTCTTCCTCTAGCAACGTGCAGCTCGTCACTCGAGAAGCACGTTTTCCGGAAAGCTCTCAGAGCTCCCATGGCTGACGCCTGGCACTCAGGCGTAATTTTTCTGCCGACCGTGCCAGCAGTTCACGAGTATCTGTGCAAAGAGGAATAACTGGACAAAGGGCCTTCTCTGTCTTTTTTAAACTCTGGGGCTTTTAGATCTTAGAGCAAATGAGACCCTTCGAGCCGCATCGCACTTCTGTGTTTTACGTGACTTTCATGTTTGAAAGTAAGTGAAAAGGACATAAGCTGACAACGGTGTTTTGTGAGGCTCCCCTGGGCCTGGAATGAGCCGAGCACGGAGTCCTGAGCGTGTGGACAGGCCGCCCGGCCCGCGGTGCTGGGGACCCGCCGGGGTCAGACCCGCGTGATCCCCTGCAGTGAGCGAGGCCTGGGCACCAGAAGGTGCGCCGGGGCCTGCGAAGCACTCGGCTCAGCTGGGACGACGTCTGTCACCGTCTGGTGCTTCTGCTCGTGCTGACTCACGCCCTGGCACGGACTCCTCACCTGGGCATTTTGAGTGCCATCGGCCCCTCCTTTCTGTCACCATCAGTGGGGAGACTGAGGCACAGCGCGTGCCAAGGGACTTGCCTAAGTCCTTGCGAGCCGCACTGAGGCCCGTGCCGCCGGCTCCAGCTCCGGGCTCGCCGCCGCAGCTGTCTCGGACGCGCCTCTTGGTTTCATCCCCCGGTGCTCGGCTTCGTTCTTAGAAAACGACGTTCACTCCGCCTCGGTGGCGAGCTTCAGGCTGTGCCTCCGCAGAGAGGCTTTCCCTTGTTCCGCGTCCCGGGGCAGAGGTGTCGCCACGTGTGGTGGCGTTACTACCTCAGTGCTGAGCGGCTGCCACGTTCCGCACGCCGAGCCCCGCGGCGCCGAGTCAGACGGCCCCGCACAGGGAGCGTCTGCGCCATCTGGCCGCCGCCTGGCTGCCGGCGGGCCCCTGGGGGTGCGGCAGCTGAAGGTCCATCTGGGCTCAGGTGCGGCCCCAGGTGGAGCATATTGCAGCGCGGCAGCCCGCGGCCCGGAGGCCCGGCACCGCCGGGAGGCGCTCCCCTCGGCCGCACGGCCAACGCGGCGCCAGGATCGGGGGGCAGACGGCGTTCTTGGCTCCCGGGACGGCCTGGCCTGCCAGGACCCGTCGGGGACCGCGGAGCCGTACTGGATGGCAGCTGCCAGTGCGGAGCCACGTCCAGGAAACGTAGTCTTCACCTGCTGGCAGCGCCGCCGCGTCGGGGGAGGAGCTGGCCGTGCGCGTGGTGACCGAGAGCGCAGGGACGCACCCGGGTCTCAGAGGGACGGCGTGAGTTCAGTCGTGGCTCACGTCGGGCATCTGGTCTCAGGTGTCTGTTCTCTGTCTCTGTTCTAAAAAGACAGCCTTCCTGAAAAACACCCGCGCTGGGCTTGCA
This sequence comes from Lyroderma lyra, assembly GCA_004026885.1. Lineage (NCBI taxonomy): Eukaryota > Metazoa > Chordata > Mammalia > Chiroptera > Megadermatidae > Lyroderma > Lyroderma lyra. The sequence goes on along the minus strand of PVJL010007901.1, from coordinate 29,677 downwards.
AGGCCTTTTCTTCGTTTTAGTCTGCACTTGGGCAGAAACGCGGAAACATGCCGTGTTTTGCCGTGCATGATGCGCACCCGTGTTGTTAGCCCAAACTTTCCGGGGAAAAAGAAATCTTTCATTTAAGTTTTTTTATTTTCAATTTTTATTTGTTCCTATTTAGGGACTTGTTTTTTGTATTATAAAGAAATTTTGCATTTATTTTTTTAACATTACAGTGCGAGAGATTTTATGTCACAAATAATTACCCAACACAAGAATACATGTAACAATAAAAAACCTGATTATCGTGTTTCAGGGTGTTGTTTTGCATATGGATATTGTTCTTGATTTCCCGAGTTACACTTTTAACTCACAAGCATAAATAAAAGAATTAAACACATTTATATGGACACAGAATCCGTACTACCCATGTATAACGCGCACCCTTCTTTTTCCCTCACAAATTTGGGCAAAAACAGTGCATTCTACACGGCAGAATACGGTAATGAGCTGTGCTCATTCATCTTTGAGAAACAGCAAGTCCCCCTGAAATGTTAAAATCTGTGATCGATGGCAGTGGTTTTCAACGTGAGGTGGGTCCTGCCTTCTCCCCAGGAGCCCCGATGGTCTCACCCTCTGCCGAAGACGTCAGCCTCGGACCCGTGTTCGATGGGGTTCTTACGGGGAGCTCGAAGCCCTCCCTCAGCAGCAGCCTTCACTGCCCTGTGCCAACCTCTGAAGTTTTAAAAGTTATTTTAAAAAGTCATCCGTCAGACCTGAGGACAACTTGGCGATGAAGCATTCCAGGGGCCTCAAAAACTGCATTAATTTTTGGTGTGAGATTGGCTAGGCCTGTTCAGGATGCTTTAGAGTTTAGTTGCATTAAGGAAATGTTCATGCACGCCTTCTTAGGAGCCCTGAAAAATGGGCAAATCAGAGAAGTTTGGGGAGCCCTCGTTTCCACATCTATATGAAAAATAAACCGGAGAGTTGCCCAGCGCTGGACATTCCTGTAGTTTCATGGAGACAGATCCTGTCCAGACTTCACCAATAGCCCATAACCAGGGGCACTGAGGGGCCTTTGGACTTGCTTCACTTCCTGGACTCCTCAGTGGTCAGGCAGAAGGGGGACTGAACCACCCACACATTCAGTGGTGACAAAGGGCGGATGGACACAAGGGGCAAGGATCAGAGAGCTCCGAGATTGTACACGGTGTGGGGTTGTGGAAGATGGCGGAAGTGTGTGGTCGGAACCTAAGCCAACCAAGCGGACACGATGGTGTGAGAGAGAGAAAAGCCACCCCCCCCCCCCATTGTTACAACGATTTCTCAGTTTAAAGACGGGGAAACGGGCTCAGAGAGGATATTTGATTTGTCTGAGACCAGCCAGCCCACTGGCAGAGGGTCAAGGACAGGGAGGCAAGTCTGTGTCTGCATCCTGAGGTCCCACCACCTCGCACACTAACCGCCCCTGTCCCACCTGAAAGTCACATGTTGATGTCACAAAGAGACGCATCAGGATAGTCAAATGAGTGCTGGACTCTTGAGGTCACTGGTTGGCTATCAGCCGGCCCCAACAGGTAAACTCTTCACAGAAAATTAAAGTAGAACCAAGAAAACAGTGTGTAAATTGGGTGTTGAAACTGATTTTAAAAATGACTATCCTGCAACTACATGTAATGAAAACACAGGCGATGTGGCCGGGCTTCTGCCGTCCCTCTGTCCGGAAGGGGAGCTGATGAGGTTTGTGGGTGTCACGGCAGCCAGCGCCCCGCCAGGACTCGGCAGCCGGAGGCTTCGGGGTGCAGGGGTGAGCACAGCCCATTCTGCATGTGGGGTGTGTTTGCGTGGTCCCTGTGAACCTTCCAGGTCGAGTGGTCAGACTCTGGGGTCCGGGCCACTGGGATCCCCGTTCTCAGCCCCCTGGAGGCCGGTCTCCCCGGATCGCCCTGCTCCTCTGTGTCTCTGGGCTGTGAACCCCCCTCATGCACTTGCTGTGGGCACAAGCTAACTTGCACCAAACCCAGAGTGACAGGAAGCTGGTTGTCTGTCTAACCCTTAGACCCCCGTGATTTTAAGAGCCCAAGTCTGGGCTCTTTTCCACCCTGAGTCCTTAGCTACATCTTAGCACGGTCCCCCACATATCGCTACCTGCCACATGGGCCTTCCTCACTCAGCATCGAGCATGATATTCTCAATATTTATAGGACAGCCCACTCTGCTACTAAAATACTCCTTACAACACCACAAAAAGGCAATAACATCTGCTTTCCAAGACGCGTGTGTTCTGAGATCCCATCTGAAGATGCCTTTCCCTCCGCACTCCTGCTGCCATGTCCCCCGTGGGCACTGCAGCCTCTCGTTGTGGGGTGTTGTTACATAAGGAGGTGTTTGCGGACACCGTTCACTCGGAAGGGTCTCCTCGCGACCCAGTGGCACTGCCGTGCCCGTTGTCACCGAGTGCTCCGCCGGGCTGTGAGTGGCGAGGAGGCTGGCCTGCCTGCCTCTCAGACAGAGGACTGGGTCACCAGCAATGTCACCAAAAGTGGGCAGACAGGGACGGCGGTAGGGACCCTGCCTGGGGGCACGGGGAGAAGTGGCTGGAGCCTGGGGAGGGTCTGTCTTCTAAGACAAGTTTCACAGCAGCGGGGCAGTGACTGGACATGCAGAGACAATTCTGGAATGGGAGCAGAAAGGAGAGAGCGTGGAAGGGCTCGTGTGGAGAGGAAGACCTGCAGAAAGGGACCGAAGGGCACTCGATCTTCTTGGAAATCACCCCAAGGCGCAGGAGCAGGGATTTCCTCTTCAATGTGAGATGCAAAGTGACCGTCATGAAGGTATCGCAGGCGCTTGCTGAAGACGAGGGGAGAGAATCAGACGCGGGGTGATAGATTCCACGGGTGTCCTTTAGGGCAGAGGCTGTGTTTGGTCACCTTTGCATGGCTCCCCCAGTGGCCGGCTGCCCCGGCCACACACTCGGGGCGCGCGAGGTGGGCACACACCTGCCTTCGCCTGGCACAGCGCCTGGCACCACACAGGTGCTCAGGGGACGTCCTGTCACTTACGGGGGCTCGGGAAGTGTCTCTGGCGTTTTCCCGTTAAGATGCGATGTTTGCCTTCGGGAGCTTCGTAACCTAGGGGCTGAGGATGCATTTCCTGTTTGTCAAGTTCAGGGGCGCAAAGTAGTTAAACAGCACGAGGGCTTCCACAGGGACAGTCAGCTACGTCACCGCGGGAAGCTCAGAGACTGCACGGATGAGCACGAATTCGCAGAAGTCAGGTGTTGCCAGAGACGAGGGGGGCAGTGTCACCCAACGTGGGGGCAACAGCACGGGGCACACTGGGATGCAGCATGAGGACCCCACCCCACTGTACCCTCATGGCTAACTGCGTCTGCCCGCCACTGTGCCCGACTCCTGCGGGTCGGGGACTGTGCCCTGGTCCCCATGCGTGTCCGGAACCGGAACGATGCCCGGCGAACAGCTGGTGCTCGGTCAGCGCGTGCTGGACCCGAAGAGCCGGTCCGGGCGCTCGCGTGGCTCTGCGTGGCTCGCGTTGGTACCCGGCATCTCCCCGCCCTCCCCACGTGCGGCTTCGTGACAGCTGGGGGTAAAAGAAGGGCTGCTTAAGCCCCCTAAATTTCCAGGAGGAGAGCAGAGGGGGACTCAGGGGAGAGAGGACAACGGCAAGAAAAACCAGTGCGCCCTGTGGGTGCGAACTGGTGAGGTCCTCAGGGGGACGCGCCCTGCCCCCCGCAGTCAACCCACAGGCTGTGCCCTCGGTGACGTTCACGCCGCCTGGCGAAGAGCCTGGCGAGCAGCCTGCTTTTAAGAGGCAGCTGAATTGAATTAATGGTAAGCAAAGAATTAGGGGAGGGGTGAGAGACTGGGAGAGGGTGAGTTCTCGGGGGGCCCTGCTGCGAAGAGCCCCTCGAAGTCCCGGACGGCGGACTCCGCCCTGTTCAGGAGACAGACGGCGGAACGAAGGGGACGTTCGGCCCAGGGGTTGCGGGGAGACACCGCACACCCTGCCCTCCGGTTGTCTGCAGACTCACACTCGGTGCCCGTGTCCAGATAGTGGGTGAGGCCGGATAGTGGGGCATCTGGGGGGCCTCAGAGATGCCCGGAGATGACTGGCTGCTCTCACACATCGGATGAGGACAGTCATTGCTCAATGGCAGTGCATGCACATGTGCGTGTCTATGAGCGCGTGTGTATCTGCATGTGTATACATACGTGTCTCTCTGTGTGTGCATGTGTGTGCATGTGCACTGTACGTGTTTGTGTATGTGTGTGCATGTGCGCACGTGTTTGTGTGCGCACGCGTGTCTGCATGTGTGCACATGTGCGTGTGTGTGTGCGTGCGTGTGCACATGCGAGTGGGTATGTGCGCATGTTTGCAGGGGAGGGGCGTGGAGTAGGCAGAGATGAGGCACCAGGGAGATATGTGAACCCAGCCCTGGCCATGGGCACTCGTGTGGACTGAGCTCTGCGTGGGGATGGGGGCCGAGAGGGACATTGGAAACCTCAGCATTTCTCTAGTCCGGAGAAGTCCCCAGAGTTCGGGGAATGGTACGTGACAACAGCGATACGATTCAATCTCATTTTAGCAGCTGTGAGCGATGCACCAGAGAAAACGTGGGGCCCTGTTGCCGCTTCACATTCTGTAGTTTTGAATTTTTTTTTTCAAAAACAGTCACAGTAAGGGAACTGCGGAACGACAAGCAGAACGACGGATGGGGGCATCGACTCGGTGTCCTTCAGGGCACGGTGTCCTTCAGGGCGTGGTGTCCTTGGTGGGACACACGGCTGAGGAGCTGCAGGAAGCCTCAGGGAAGCCTGGGTTCGCGGGGCAGGGCAAAGGACAGAGGAGGTGGCATGTGGCCCAGGGGACCCTCTTCTGGACACCAGGATGTCTTGGCTCCCACTTCCGGCTTCTGGGTGTGGCGTGCATGGTGAAAGTGGGCTCCCTGGGAGTGGGGGTTAATTCACGGTGTCAGGGCCATCACCGGGTGAGGGACGCGCAGAGCGCTGGTGGAACGTGACTTCCGGTGTGTCTGTGAGGGCGTCATGGCATTGGCTCCACAGGCAGTAGACTGGGGACGCCGGACCCTCACGAGCGGGCATGGGTGTCTCCGAGTCTGTTGAAGATCCGAACAGAATAGAAAAAGTGGAAGGAAGGGAGGGCGAGCCCCATGGTTGACCGGGGGCGCCCCTCCCCACCTGCCCTCAGACACCGGAGCGCCTGGTCCCGGTTCCCCCGCCGTTGGCCTCGGGCCGGGACATGCCGCGGGCTCCTGGGTCCTCAGGCCTGGGCTGTCAGAGGGACCCCCGCCGGCCCTCCCGGGGCTGCAGCCGGCACCCGAGAGGTCGTGGGTCCCCTCGAGCCTCTGTAATCGCACGAGCCTGTTTTTATAACGAATCTTTCTCTACTTCTCCGTATCGATACATCAATAATACCCACAATGCCTATAATATCTGTTATGTCACCTTTCTATACCAGTGCTGTCCAGGTAAAACTCCAGCCCCCAAAGCCTCTACATATTACTTGTGGAGACTTTCCGGACAGCCCCCACATGTCCTGTGGCTTCTGTTTTGCAGTGGGTACAGCCAGGTGGCTGTCACGTTCCTGGGGAGCCTCAGGCTGTGTCCTTAGATGCCCCACAGCTGCCCCTGCCCCCTGGCTTCCATGATCGCTGACACTCCGTGTCCCTGTGTGAGCGTCACAGGCTGGGACACTTCCTCACCCACCAGGCCCTGAGCTGTGGCCGCGGCGTCCCGAGCCCGGAGGGGGCCCAGGGTCTTGCTTTCTCCGCGCACGGGGTCCTCGTGCTGCATCTGGGGCAGGAGGTGACTTGCTCTCGTCCCTGCAGACGCACATGTCCCGGACTCTCCTGGTTGCACAACCAGAGCTCAGGGCTTTCGAAATACCTGCCAGGTACACGCATGGGAGGTACCAGTTCCACAGGGGCCCAGGGCACGGAGCCGAGTGCTCGGACAGGCCCCTCCACAGCCTGGCTCCACGCGGGGGTGCCCGTGGGGTCCCCGTGCACGTGGGCCTCTTCCCCCTGGTCCCTCTCCCCGACGCGGAAGGAGGAAGGGAAGCCCTCGCCCCGGCATTTTCTACCTCAGTAATGCTGCTGGTGTTTCAATGACTTTAAAATTCACGGACAGTATGAGACGTGATGACCCGTCGTCTCTGTCCCTCTCCGGTCGTGTCAGAGTCAGGCGCAGGGGTTGCACACAGGGTTCTGCGAGCCGGCAGACGCTCTGGGACGACCTGCACTTAACTGCAGGGACGCGTGGGACACTGGGGCTCCAGCCCCGTTTATTAGACCCTGAGCCACCTGAGTGAAGGGGCAGGTGTCCTGCCGGAAGTCCTGTACTTTGCAGGGCGTGGGGGCTGGGTCAGCCGTGCCGGGAAGCCTTGGCGAGTCTCGTCCTGGGTCTGGAACACTCCCGCCAGGTGACTGTTCCGACGTCTGTCGTCCCCCTCTTCCTACGTTTGTGAGTGTCGTTCAGAGAGAATCGCGTGCCACCTCCAGGTCCTGTCCAGGTCCTGTCCAGGTGTTCTCGTAGCTCTCCAGCTCCCGTCAAGAGGAGGGGGCGCAGGAGGTTGGGGTCTGGTGCCAGCGCATGGAAGGGGGGTGGCTTGTCCTTTCTCTGGCTTTGTGTCCGCCTCTGTGATGGGAGGGGCTTGGGCATGTCCCTAGCTCCGACCCCTCCGGGCTTGCAGATGGCACCCTACGGTCTAATTCCGGGTGGCCATGTGGGGGCCAGTCCCCCTCCCTGCCGTGCCTGCTCCCGGCTCCCGGGGAGTTTTGCATTACTCGGGAAAGGGGGCCCCTGTGAGGGTCCTCAAGACTTAAAGGTCACCCCGTAATTTCTGCATTTAGGATAAGCCCAGAGGTAGATGCAGTCCCGGAGGCGGAGCCATCCCGTCACTGTTGGTACTGATTTCCTGCGCGTGCTCACTACGCAGCTCCTAAATTCGTCACAAAGAACAAATACATATTCAAATATTTATTATTATCCGAGACTGTGGTCACCCACTTCCTCGTCCTCCCACGGCCGTCTGCTCCGTGATCGACGGAGCAGATGGGCGTCGCACCCAGTTAGTTCGAAGGGCCGGAGCCCGGGGCCCCGCGCTGCCGCGGCCGGGGCAGGGAGCCCCCAGGCGCGCCGTGTCTCCTCTCAGGGCCTCCTCGTTCGTGAGCGGGACGCTGGCGTGGATTGGACACCCACACCGAGATCTCCCCTGGGTTTCCGCTCCGTAATGGGACACTGTTCACCCGTCTTCCACGCCCTTGTCTCTGCCCACCTGGGCGACGTGCTCATCCCGTCGTTCGGTCCCTTAAATCTGCGGGTGGCCTGACTCTCCCACCTGCTCGGCGCCTCCGCGGCCCCGGCCTTCCGCTCTGCTGTCCGGGGCTGCTTCCCGCGGAGCGGCCCGAGGCGAGCACACGCGCTCGGGGCGCCGCGGACGGCATGTAACTGGATGGCCACGTTCATGAGCACGACAGGCTGGGTGAGGAGCGCGGGCCGGCGCGTGGCCAGCTTCTCACGTCCTGCTGGGCAGTTTGGACTCAGTGCAGTAGGTTAAAGGGAGCCACCGGAGGTTCGTTGAGACACCAGGAGTCGCGTGATCGTGTCATACAGAGAGGATTCTACTGAGGAAGCAGACAGAGGACTGGAGGGAGGAGGGCAACTGTCCCCAGGTTCGGCCGAGCGTCCTGGCGGCTGAACCCTGAGCGCTGCTGGACCACGTACAGGACGGGCCTGGCAGCAGGAAGCCGTTCTCAGGGCGGCGGACGGCCAGGCACAGGCTGGCGGCCAGGCTTCTCCCCGGAACGGCTGGGTCAGGGCTGGTGCCCGGACAGAGAGGAGGGACACACACGTGCAAGGAGAAGGGACAGCGCAGGCCAGGGGGCATCGAGTCAGCCACGGAACCCCCCAAGCGCCGAGTGAGCCGCAGAGAGAGAAACAGGCTCTGCTGACTGCGAAGCGGCCGTCCTACTTGCCGGAGGTGAACGTCATCGCTGTCACCCAGAGCCATCACGCTGGCCGCTTACGCAGGAGGGCTGGAAGGACGCTGGATTAAAAAATGTCGACTCACTAGCTCATGCGCCTGGAGCTGATGTAACAAATGTCGTGGTTGCCACCAACTGTCCTTAAATAAAAATGTAAATGAAATAACACGTGGAAACAGGGGAATGGCGAAGTGCACGAGGAGCCGCCTCAGCGTGTACCCTCATCGCGTGCACCCTTGGCCGGGGGCGGGGGGTGTCAGGTCCGTCGCCCACGCCCCGGACCCTCAGCGCTGTGCTGCGTGCGTCCCCCCGTTCTCTTCCCGGTCACCAGCGTGCCAGGTGACGCCCGCCTGCCACCGCTGCCTCGTCGCCCTGGACAGCGCGCTGCAGAGCGGGGACTCCAGACGACCTTGCCCGCAGGCCGCCATCCGTCCCGGCTGGCGAACCCCAGGTCTGCGGGACTGTCGGTCCGTCCACGTTTCTCGGTGCTGGGCGGCCGGCACTGTGCGGACCAGGACGCCTGAGCCACGCGAAGGGAGGGGCCCGCAAACCTCAGGACGGAGCCCAGCGAGGGGTTCTCTCGAAGGCTGTGCGGGAGGCTCAACCCAACTTTGGGGAAAAGGACTTGGGCCCCGGGGGGCGGGGGAGGCGGGAGCAGGGGGCAAACCCAGGGGGCACGCAGCGTTTCCTGGGGGGCAGTGCAGGCGGCCGTGCGCACGGGGACCTGCTGGAACTGTCTGGAGATGACGCGTTCTTCCCGGACGTGCAGGGACACAGAGGAAAACCCCACTCGACCTTGTCCATGCAGTGTGTGTGTGGCGGGGGGACACAACCGCGACAGAACTGACCGTTTGGCAGCAAGAAGACAAAGTAACCAGCCGATTCGGCAGATTGGGCCCCGCTGGCGAGCGACCGCAGGACTGCTGTGCACGTCCGGGCATCGGCCACCTCCGACGGGCTGCTGTTCGGAGGAGCAGGAGGGTCCCCCGCAGAAACGAGCGAGCGGGGCTGTGTTCTCGGGGATCCGGGGAAGAAGCAGCACGAGGTGGAGAAGCTGCCCTGCAGGGATGGCGAGGGGCTCGCGTGCACTGCTCTCGGGGAGGGGGTGGGAGAGTGGGGGGCTGGCTTGGCCGGCGGGGCGCACGGCGGAGGGCAGGGGCACCGCCGTTTGCCTGAGCAGATGCTGGACGCCCCGCGTCGTTCCGGCTTGTCACCCTTCCAGCTGAGCCACCCGCTCAGCGTGAGCTTTAAGCTCGTGTGTCCGCTCTGCTGAAACGTGCAGCAGGAGCCCAGCCACGGGGAACGCCGTGGGGGGCTGCGGTGGCCCGGCGCCCCCAGGAGCCCCGTGTCCTTCGGGAACGGGGAGGGGTGGCTTTTTTGTGACACGTAATTACACCCGGATTATGTGGACGGAGAGAACCAAGGGGAGGCCAGGGGCCGTGGCTTCCTTGAGACTCTGCGGAAGGGGAGCGTGGGTGGGTGGGACTCAGCGTTCCCAAACGACGAGGGCTGTGCACTGGGAGGCTGCGATCAGGCCGCATTGCCTGAACCCAGCGTTCGTCGTCCCAGTGGGGCAGGACTTCAGTAGAAGAATGTAAGTCTCTTAGGGAAAACTGTGGTGAGTGATCAGCCCTTCTCCCGTGCGACCCCCCAAGTTACCTTGGGACCCCATTTTCCCTGCTCGTACCCCCTCCAGACCTGAGCAGTTGTGGTGGCTGAGGGCCATGAGCCCTATCAAAGACTCACCATGGGGAGCTCCCTGGTGGTACAGTGGCTAAGGCTTCGGCGCTATCAACGCCGAGGCCTGGGTTCGATTCCCAGCCAGGGAGCTACCCACATAACAAACAAACAAACAAACAAAAGACTCACCGTGGCTTTTCAGTTGCATCTTCTCTGAACTTCCCTCTCCCGGGCGCTGGATGGCTGAGCTCCATTTCCCGACGTGGCCGTACTGGCTACCACATCGGCCTGCACTCGTACAGAGAGCGTCGTGTCTACTCAAATGTTCTGTGTGTATTCTAGAGGAAGACTTTTCCCTTTCAGGTGCCTGCCCTTTATTAATAGTATAAAAAAGTTAGATTTTCACAATTGTGGTCTCTAAAAGGACAACCAAGAGCCCATTTTGGAATATTGACATCCACCGCCACTTTTGCTCTAAGGATCCCAGTTCTAACTTAAAAAGAAGGGGCCCAGACCCTGCCCCCTAACAGCCCACTGACGAGTGGAGGCAGCAGATTCCTACCCAGATGGCTCCAATGTGGGGAGGAACCTCTAACAGAGAGTCGTGCACATCGCGTCCCGTGATCAGGGCGGAGGCACCTGTGCCCCTTCCTGCCTCAACTTTATAGTTTTCTTCTACCCTGTTTGGACCCCCATTGCAATGGTTTTCCCTACATTACTATTACACTAGAAGGTAAATACTTAAGCAGAGCTTCCGGCTTGCAAAGCATTCTGGGTGATGCTAAGTGAAATGCACGATGAGTCAGGCGTCGTAGAGCGGCCACAGGGACCCCCCCGTGCTTCACGTTGTGCTGCGGAGAAAAGGCTTCAGTGGTGCCAGATTCATTCCCAAGTGCACGGAGCAGGTGCTCCGTTCTGAGAGCCCCAGGTGGAGTAGCCGACCGCGAGAGGGAGTTTGCTGAACGTGGCTGTGTAGGGGACCTGCTATCCCAAACACTGAACTCCTGCCAAGAAGCCACCAAATCACTCTCAGCCGGGGGCCTGGGTCCCTAATATACATCCCTGGATTGAGCCACCACTCACCCCTGGCTTCTGTCACTATTCCCTGAGCTCGAACCTTCCTCCCACATGACTGACTTCTCGCCAGCTGGCATCCATTGCTTCTTGGGCTTCAAGGCCTTTGAGAGTCGTGATTTGTTTTCCTGTCCCCTGCCACCCCCCGCCCGGGTACGTCCCCCTTCCCCGACCTCCACACTGCTCAGACCGCGGTCCTGTGCCCGGCTCCTCGTGGCTCATCTCCTGGGGCCACCGTCCTGGTTGTGCTCTGAACAGCTCCCGCAGCTAAAGCCCGCCTCCCGGTCTGCCTCTCTGCACCCCCAGGAAGTCGCGCTCCGAAGCCAGGATGACGTGTGGGGTGCGACGAGGGGGAAAGGGCTCCGCTGCGCGCCCGCGGGTGACAGGGGCCTCTGCTCCTCCGTGGGCGTCAGGGCGGACATGTCAGCGTGAGCCAAACTCTTCCCCTCCTGGGCAGCCCGTCGCTCAGCAACGATGGCAATGTGACAAGGTCCCTCCTTGTTACGAGCTCTGTCATGGAGTCATGAAGACGGACTGTCACTGGGAAGGAGCACGTGGGCAATCCCTCTGACTGAGGACCTCCCCTGCGCACCAACAACGTGCTGTGTCGGGGGGCTCCCCGGCGGTCCAGTGGCCACGATTCAGCGCCCTCAGCGCCGCAGCCTGGGTTCGCTTCCCGGCCCGGGAGCCAACCAGCCAACCAACCAACCACACAAACATTTACTGCGTCTTCCCTTTTTATACCTCTGCCCCCCAATTTCTACATCTATCGAGGCCGACGTCCTCTTCCCTGTCCTTGGATAGCTTTTGTCCCATCCATGCAAGGCATGTTAATAGCTTGCATTATTACGGTTTATACTTTAGTTCTGTTATCCTGCTAGCTTGTGAGTTCCCTGAAGGCGCACACCCTTGCGTCTAAGACACTCGACCCAGATTGTCGGGATGAAGGAGCCAGGTCCTGCACGCACCCTGTCCTTCCGCAGCCACAGTGCAGGCCTGCCACCCTCGGCCTGGGGCGCAGTTGTATGTGTGCGTGCACCGGCTGCAGAGCTCATCTTGGTGACCTCGTTTTAATGGGACCGCCTCTGTACGGGTCTCTGCCCAATAAGGTCACATCCTGAAATGCGGAGGTTAGGGCTTCGGTGCACTAATTTGAGAAGAGGCAGGACAGGGACACCTGTCCCTGTCCCCTTGGTGACCACTTCCTGCTTGTCATGTCCACAAGGCACATGGTTTTGTGCCTCCTTTCCTTTCCTTCCGTTAGTGATTGATTTATTTTTATTTTTTTATTTTATGAGTAGTTTATTGTTTTCATTAGCCTAGCAACCCCACTAGGTTATTTTAGGTCAGCAGTTCTTTGTGTTTGTTTAAATTTATTGGGGTGACATTGGCTGGTAATGTAAGTTCCAGGTGTACAGCTCCACAGCGCATCGTCCAGGTGCTGCATTGTGTGCTCACCACCCAGAGTCAGTGCTCCTCCCGTCACCGCGTATTTGACCCCCCATCCCCTCCCCCATTACCCTCAGGTAACAATAAACTACTGACTGTGTCCATGAGCTTTTGTCTCTGTTGTTTTCAGTTTTATACTCCACATAGGAGTGAGGTCATAGGGCTCTTGTTTTTTCCTGTCTGGCGTATTTCGCTTAGCACGATGGTCTCGAGGTCCATCACGTTGTTGCAAATGGCTGTATTTCATCTTTTCTGATGGCTGAGTAGCATTCAATCGTATTAGTCCTCCCGTTCTTTCTACTGCCCGGAGGTCCAGCTTCTCTTATGATGAGCTTGAGACTTCATTCTCCGTCTCCTGCAGGGGAAGGGCCCCGGCCCTCCCTTACCCCACGGGCAGAGGCCATCACTCTTTCCTGATTGACCACTGGCCCCTGGACGCCTGGCTACCAGATTGTGGCCCGGTGTTAATGTTGCTTTACCCCATCAGCTGAGCACTCGCTTTGGGCAGAAGCAGGTTTTTCTCTCCTAACTCCCTCACAGAGCACAGGCCTCAGCTGATGTTCGTTAGACAAAATGAGCCACACAGCAATTATAAATAGTTCCATCTCCCTTGTTGATGCCAGAGTGGTGATGACAGAAGGGCTGTGTTCAGAAGGACTGAGGATCTCTGGGCTCTTCTGGTGACCGTGTCATGTTAGAGTCACACTGTCTCCTCTGGGTAGAGCTGGCAGTGCAGAGCCCTCCCTCCTGGATTGCCAACCCATTTCTAAGGAGTACAGAGAATATACTTTTAATTTGAAATATTAGAGAGAAGAAAATAAATTCCTGGATTTTTAATCAGAAAACAAAGTACTCCCCCAAAAGCTATCGTGAGCTGAGAAATGGCTCTGAAGAACACGAGGAAACCTTCTGAAGCCCCCCAGTGAGGGGGACCCAGCCAGGGACCAGGCAGTCATCACAGGGGACAGAAATGGATGCAGGGACAGAGTCAGCATTTTGGAAAATAAGGGGAGAAAGGGATCCATTGGATGCAGAGAATTCAATAACATAAAGGCCATCTCCAGTTAATAATTGGGGGGCTATCAGCCAGTGTTGTTTCTACTTCCTAAGACACACAACTGCCCCCCCAAACGCTTCAGCACCTTGACATAGCCCCCCAGTCTATGGCTTCTGCATGATGAGAAATAAAGTATCACCCAAAAGAGGAAAATAAAATGTAGCTGATAAATCAGTTTCCATACACAAATATGTATGAATGGTGTCTTCATCTGTACGCAATGAATATTAGTTTTTAAAAAAATGAAGAACTAAATCAGGGCACATAATGTCTGCCTCGAAATAGAGCTCTATGAGTTTTAGATGAGATTCCGAGAGCCGGATAAACTTGTGTTAGTCTGTGTTTTGATTAAGTTGCCATGTAAACACATTGGCACATAAAGTTGTCCAATATTTGTTTTAGACCTGAAAAAATAACACGGGGTGGGGGCAATCTGGATCCAATCCGGCTGAATGTCCACCAGGAGAAATGAAAGGGCCAATCCTTCACATACATATAAAATCCCTGGGTTGGAAACTATGCAACTCACTATACACTTTTGATTAGAAATAATTTAGAACATTTCAATTGAGTAATGAAATTGATCTTTCAAGGACCTGTAGTTTTAAACAGGGTGCTCCCAGTGGTCAGTGGGGTGACTGACAGCGCTTCTGAGAGAAGCAATCTAACATGCTAGGGTGTGTCCTGGCAGCAGAGTAGCTGTGTGTGAGCTGTACCCTCTAAGGGGACACGTCATAGGTGTCCGTGTTTGGACCGGGTGACCTCACCCTTCTGACAATAGCTGATTATTGAGATGTACACCTAGCACAGGCTTTTCTCTGTCAAGCTAAGTGACAAAAAAGACTGAATTAGATGTGTCTGAGTGCTGGCGTTTTAAGAGAACGCCAGGTGACTACCATAGCAACTCAAAGCCCCATGTCAGCGAAGACTGTGGGCAGTAACAAGGAAGAGCCCCACGGGGAGACTGGGGCCCTGAAAGAGAACATAAGAGTGACACAGGACATCCATGAGTGATCACGTCATCTCAGAGGTGGACAGCACACAGCCACGGCCACGGCCACAGCCACTCTGGCGTTACACGGTGGTTCTCTTCCCTTTCCTTTTAAAATTTAAGCTAGTTTGAGTGTGTGTCTGTGTCTCTTGATAAATATCCAAAATAAAAATAAAATATGTATATACATTTCATGCAAGAATTCTTACAAGAAAGAAAGAGGTGTGAAATTCTGACAGGAGAAACAGCTACGAAGACTTGAAAACAATGTGATAATTTCAGACACGACGTCAGACACGAGGAGCAGGGACACGTCAGACATGGGATCGGAGCTAACTGTGAGCTCACGAAGTGCTACTTCTTCTAGACAAATTTAAAACTAGATAAAAATCAACAGAGACAAATGCAAATGATCAGTGTTTGGCATCTAAGTCCCAAAAGCCTTGTTACTGCATTCCTACATCCATCTGGTCTTCCTGAAGAAAAAACTGTCAAGGGACAGAAATGAACCCAGAAAAAACACTGGATCTGGGCAAACCCAAAATCTGCAAAACTAATAATGAGTATTTATTTTGGGATAGTGTAAGAACTGATTGTCACCTAAAAGGACAATTCCACAGGGAAAGGTATTAAGGCCCATTTTGCACCATAACTACATCAAAGAACTGGGAAAACTAAGGCCTGCGTTTGCTTCCATTTCTCCCAGTGAGTGCATGTTTGTATAACCTTGAACTTGCCGAAACACGGCTTCACTCTTATCTGCTCACATACTGACATGCAATCCCTGACAAAGCAGCTAACACCAGGAGGTCCCACGTCAGGCTGCATCGTGTTACTCGGCGTTGGAAGTCATTCCAGGTGTAGCAGTTGCTGCTTTACCTAATATCTATAATAGTCATTCACTCATTTATTTATTCACTCATTCAAGCAATTATATTGGCCATCTACTGTGTGCCAAATAACTGCCTGGGGGCCGTAAGACGTAGGACCAAGTCCGGGCCCCAAAGAAGGTGATGGAAAGTGGAAAACGAACCTGACACGTGATTTGGTGGCCGTGTGTCCAACACGCTCTCAAGATGCCGAGGAAAAGGATCACCAGGCGGGTCTCAGGCCCGGAAGGACTTCTGGGAGGTCATCACTCTCAGCAAACTCCTAAAGGTAAACGAATGTCTGTGGATGGAAATCGGGTGGAATGAAACCGAAGTGAGGAAGCGGTGACTTGTGGTGATTATTGCACACTAAAGACTCTGCACAGCACGCTCTTCTTTAATCCTCACTGTCATCCTAGCGGGTACATGGTGGACAATGCACGGAACACGCATAAGGGAATCCAGGAGGAGATTCCTAATCCGAATCGTGAGTTCCCACTTTCTGGAAGGACTCCGGTGGTGACTAAGTAAACTCGGAGCCAGATCAGAGATTGACTGAAGCATTGAGCCCGGATCGGCTCCATCGGATGTGTCTCAGGGCCCCTCCCGCCCTGAAATGGTCTGACACCGAAAATGCGTCCTGGGAGATTTATTTAGCCGGATGTTTGTTATAATAATGTACTTGGATGATGACGAATATTGTTATAACGCGCTAAGATCTGATTAATCTGAATAATAACATTTCGACCACAAAATAAGAATGCCAAATTTCTAAACATTTGTTATATCGCCAAGAAATTTCTATTTCCTGAGGACAGAGGATTGTAATGATTTTGACCCATGGGTCCGAGATGGTTATAATGAGCTCATATTCATTATGTGGATATTCGGAACGATATATTTATTGATTGATAACATATCCATTTGGACTTTATTAGTAGCAGTAATAACAGCAATTCTGTCCTATTTTGAGGTCCCACAAACTTGCTACGACAATCAAATCTTATGTTCCTCTTTTTTTAATCACATACTGAGCTCAAGAGTGAAGTCTAAATTGCCCATATTTAAAAGCCAAGACATTAATACATAAGTAAAACAATGAACAAATTTGCATTTATTTATCATTAAAAATGGAAATAAATGTAGGGTGCTTAATGTAAAAGAAAGGGCCTGCGGTATTCCTTGCTGGAACCCCAGGGAGGGGATGTGACCAGGCAAAGGGAAGGACGTGGGAGGGAGCAGCCCCTAAGTGCTGATCTTCGCCTGGCCCTCAGCGCACAGCCGCGTGTGCACAGGCCCGCTGCACGTACGGACGCACGAAGCACTGGCGATTTCAGAGTCGCCCTGCTGTCTCACCTTCTGGAACTTGTTGGCACATCTCTGCGTCAGCCCGTGGGTGAGGTGCCTGTTAGGGGAGCCTCGTCCCGCTCACAGACCAGAGGCTGCCCTCACCAGCAGCTGTGCCCTTGGGGCCCGAGGGACGGATGATCGGAACGCGCCTTTGCTGCCTTTGTCTTTACGGTGGAGCCGAATCTCAAGCGTTGCGGTATTTTCCCCAAACCTGAGTTGTGGGGACAGTACACAATGGCTCCACACAATGGGAAAATAGAAATATAAGGAGGGAGAATTTGTGCGTTACACCCAGGCATTGCGGAGGCCGTCCAGGAAGAAGTCCAGCCTTAAATGCCTCTAGTTTTCACATTACGGACAGCCCTCGGATATGTAAACATACAGCCACATCCGAGCTGTCCTCGTACCCAAAATCTGACAGTTAAGTTCGCAAACTTGCCACTGTGTGCTATGTTGGCAGCAAACAACTCGTACAGGGCCACCAACGTAAGCACACGGTGGCAATTTCACAAACTTTGTCAGATTTTTGGGATGGTGACAGCTCTGATGGCCATTCCAGAAAAAGAATTCCAAAACTGCTTTGAAGGGTGGACGAGGCCTTGGTGTCGGTGCACAGCTTCCCAAGGGGAGTACTTTGAAGGTGACCGTAGTGACACTCAGCAATGAGGTGTGCAGCACTTTATCTAGGATGTTTTGCAAACTCAATTTCCTGATCTTGTATGTCCTGTTGTTTCCACTAGAATGCAAGTTCCCCGAGGGTAGGGTATACCCATGCCTCTGTCACTACCTCTGTTTCTATCTCTCTGTCTATGGCTAAGTTAGATCTATATCAGTCTCTAATAATATGTCTCTAATCTATCCCTATCGCTATGTACCTATACCGCTCTCTCTTTCTATATATCTCTCTCTATCTAAAACTTAATATCTCCCAGTTCAAAAATCAAAGAATAAAAAATTAAATGCAGATGTTTGGAAAGGACGAAATAAAAACACCTTTGCTTGCAGGCAGCATGATTATGTAGAAAAGTATAAGAAATCTAAAGAGAAGCTTCTAGAACTAAAAAAAAATTAACAATATTATAGGACAGGACAATATTAAAACAGTTGGATGTCTCTATACTACCAAGGAACCACTAGAAGTTGAAGTTTAAAATTATGTACAATGGCATTAAAATATAAATAATCGAGAGACAAATTTAGCCAAATGATGTGCAAGATCTATTCACTGAAAACTATAAAATATTGCTAAGAAAAATTAAGTAAAATGTAAATAAATGGGTTATGTATGGTTATGAGCTGAACTGTGTCCTTCCAAAATGTATAGGTTGATGCTTTAACCCCCAGGACCTCAGAATGTGACTGTATTTGGAGATACGGACTTGAAAGAGGGTATTAAAATGAGGTCATTAGGGTTAGATCTAATCCAATATATCGGTGTCTTTCTAAGAGGAGGTGACACCAGAGATGAGTGTCCCCAGAGAAAAGAGCATGTGGGGACACAGTGAGTAGATGGCCATCTACTAGCCAAGGACAGGTCTCAAGAGGCACCACACCTGCCAACATTTTGGTCTTGGACTTCCGGCCTCCAGAACTGTGAGAAAATTAACGTTTATTGTAGCCGCTCGGTCAGAGGTGTTTGTTACAAAGGCCTTGCAAACTCATACATATCCTCACATGTTGGAAGGCTTGATACTGTTAAGATGTTACTTCTCAATAAATGGATCTGATGACTTAATATGAACTCAGTGACGATCTCACAGGGCTATTGTTGACATTGACAAACAAATGCTAAACTATATATTAAACATTCAAAAAGGTTATTTTAGGCAGGACAAATTGGACTGCTACAAATTCAGTCTTAAATTTAACACTTACTTAAATCTTCTGTAATCAACACAGTATTAGTGCTAGACAAAGTGACAGATCTGGGAAACTAAAAAGAGAATCTACTAATAAAACCACTTAGATGTAGCTCATTTATTTTCAACAAAAAAGTGAAAGGAATTCAATGAAGAATGGATAGGTTTTTCAAGAAATGTGGCTGAAAAACTGGGTATCAATATGAAAATAGACAACCTTCAACACCATACGGTAAAGACAAACCCCGCACACATGCGTACACACACACGCACACACACACACACACGCTAAACTAGGAGTATTAAAGCTGTAATACTCTTAGAGAAAATTAAGAAGGAAACCTCTGTGACTTTGGAATTTGCAAAGATTTTTAAATAGGGCACAATAAGAAATGGCGATTAAAGAAAAATTTGGAAAAATGCCCTATATCAGAAGGTAAAATGTCTAGTTTTTAAAAGACACCTCAGGACAAACAACAAGAACCACAAATTGGGAGAAAGTATTAGCAATATGAATATTTGACAAAGGACTTACATTCGGAAAATGCGAAACACCACCCTTGCCACTCAGTAATAAAGAGACAAATAGCCCAATTCAATTTTTTGTATACAGCCATGAATCCAAAAAAGGCACCTGAATGGTCAGTAAACACGGGCATCACTGTCACACATAGTCGTCATCAGGGAAATGTAAATTAGAACCACAATGAGCTACGACTAGATACCTGCTCGGGCGGTGAGTAGGTAAATAAGCCTCCCCGGAGCACGTGTCACGAGGTGTGCACAGTGGAGCCCTCACACATTGCGCATAAGAATATGAAATGATTGTAATTGCCTTGGAATATAACCAAGTTATTTAGAAACTTAACCACGTGACCCCACAATCCTACTCCCAGGCATTTACACAAGAGAAATGAAAATACCCGTACCCACGTAGTACACAGATCCACAAATAACACCATCCAGAAGCACACGCCCGTAGGGCACGGACACTCCTAACAGCCTCATTCGTTACAGGCTGCGCTGGGAAACAGCCCAGACGTCGTCCACACGTGCACGGGAAACACGTGGTAGCACGCGTGCAGTGGAGCGGTACTCACAACAGGAAATTAGGTCCTGTCCCGTGAGTGTGCGTGAACCTCAGAAATACTGTGCTGAACAACAACCAGGAAACCCCCGGTGACCGGGCACACGCGGCAGGCGCCACTTACACAGACGCTAGGAGACACCCGATCTGTGTTGCCGAGAGCAGACCTGGGCCAGCGGGGGGAATCGGTTAGGAGGACACAGGACAGCTTTTCGGATGAGGGAGCCGTTGTATGTCCTGATGGTGGTTTTTGTTTCATGGGTGGGCACAGATTTATCAAAACATCCTGAACTGCACCCCGAAAATACGTCTGATGGCTCGTACACTGGGCCCTCGTAGAGCGGATGGAAAACAAGCGAAACTCCTGGGTCCGTTCTGCCTGCGTCTGGGCCAGCCAGAGGGCCGTGCGGTGCCCTAGCTGCTGCCGCTGCCCCGTGGCTGCGTTTTCTGTAGCGGTCACGTCCGCTCTCAGTTTCGGCATGAGTTGGCTTCACCTATACGCCCTTATTCAGAAGGTGGGCTCCTGGAGGCTTGCAGCTGTCGTGTTCATTGTGGTGTCGCAGGGCCCGCTGGGGAGACCGGCCCACAGGGGTTCCTCCATAGATGCTTGGTGAGTTGAACTGAGGTGGGTCCGTAATTGCTGAGTCGCTAAGCTGTGGCAGGTCCTACCTCTGGCACGCAGGCGGTGAGGACACGTGGAGAGCCACGCCGTCTGGAGTGAGGTCCACCAGCCCCTTCGTGTGGCTGGTAGAGCCTCTCAGGCAAGCGAGGCTTGGGAAGCCAGACAGGAAAGTTTATAGAGCCGTAATGCATCGGAATGGGGGCCAGGTGACACTGTGGCCTTGATATTTAGGGTAGAAGGGACGAGAGCCGACATCAAGCCGGTGATTAGGACAGGGGATGAGATGACCAGTCCCCGCTACCAACCAGGCGTGACCTCGGGGCATCACAGCCGTCCTCTGAGGTCCCCTGACGTCATCAGGAGTCCCGACGTGTCCCCCACACAAGGCTGCAGGAGGGGCAGCTGCTGAGAGCTGATCTGGGCCTTGTGACCCCTCCACAGCAGCAAGCAGAGTGTCTGTGGGCCGAGCAGAACCCAGGCCAACAGAAAGGTCAGAGCCAGCGCCGTTCGGCTGACCAGGAGCAGCGCGAGGGGTGGCACTCAGGGGCCTCGTGACACCACTTTCGTTCTCTGGGCCAACCCACGGGTCCTCCCCAGAGGTAAGGGGCAGGAAGGAAGCCAGGCCCCAGGGACTGTCCCCACCCCCGAAAGTCCGTCCGTTGTCTTCAGCTCCGGGACACGCAGAGCTGTGCTTAGCACGTTGGTCCTGCTCTGTGTTCCCCCTCCGGGCAGCCATGATGACAGAATGACACACGTGTCAACTGGCAGTCAGAGGGTCACACTTGGGACCGTCTCGGGACATTCGCAGCACACCGCCCCAGAGCGTCGGAACGCTGCCAGCCCTTCCTCCTCGAGGCGGGGTCTGCCGTCCGGGCCTCCCCTCCCGCCCCGCCAAGGCCGTGGGACGCGCCTTCCGCCCTGGCTTTGGCGATGGCAAGGCCCGCGCTACTGGCCTCCTCCCTCCAGGCCGTTGACCTCTCACTTCATCCAGAGTCATTTATTCAAAACCCAGCATGGACGGAGACGCTGTCCTGGTGAATGGTCTCGGGGGGCTTTTCAGTGCCGAAAGGAGACAGCCCTAACTCTGAGGCTCCTTTGTCCCCAAGCACCTTAGAGTCTGACCGTGGTGTCCCTCCAGCTTGCAATCCCCCCCCCTCTCTTTCCTGGCTTCCGGGTCATTCTCTGGGTCCTCAGTCCCCAAGTCCTGAGAAAGGAATTGATGATGGCCTCCCTTCCTTTTGTTAAAATCTGGAGGCTTCTAGAAGCCTTCGGGGTGGGGGTCTCCTTTGCAGGAGGTGCCGAGCCCCGAGGGCAGAAGGGGGCTGTTAGCAAGGTGAAGGGCTAAGTAGAGATGCTCCAGGAGGCCTTGGAGAGGGCCAGCAGAGGGGCAGCGATTCCTCCGGGTGCTTCGGTCGGCTCCTGTGTTCACCCTGTGCCAGGGCACTTCCAGACTGTTGTCATTTCTTTCCCGGTGCCGGGCGCCGCGGGATTATGAAGGGAGACCCCAGAACACCCGGACTTTGTTTATAAAAAACTGGGCGTTCATCTTACGTGTTAGGACTCCCCGAGTGAAGCAGCGCGCCTATGGAGACGCTTTTTCCGCCGCTCAAAACAGGCTTTGAACTCGTTGATTTTGATGCCTTTTAGAGCTTTTGCTGATTTTTCTTTTTCACGTCTTCCCCATCGACCAAACGTTTTCTTTCGAGCACCCTTATTTTTTGGAATCTGGGGAAACAGACAAACAAACGGTCGCTGGGGATGCCATCAGGTGAATAGGGAGGGTGGGGCACGGGGGTGTCATAGTTTTTGGTCAAAAGCTGCTGAGCACCGAGCGCAGTGTGGGCAGGTGGGCTGTCATGCGGCACATTTTCCTGTAAATCACTCATCGTGAAATAGGCAAACGCGTTGAAAGAATCCCCCCCAAAATTCACTGAAGCCGCACGTAGCCTCTCACAATCACGCCAGCTGGTCCACAGATGCAGAGGGGTTCCCCGGCAAGGGGCCCGCCCTCCAGAAGCAAACGCTGGGTTTTTGGGTCCCCTCTTGTAATCTATAAATATTTATCGGTGTTGCATTTTCAGAGTCTCTGCTGCATGTCAGACATCACATACTGAGACTCACCTCGTCGGGAGGCTTATCGGCTCACATTCTGAGAATGTGCCGAGGTACCTAGCACGGAAGGAGTGGTGGACATTTGTTCCTTTAACACATATTTATTGAACACTCAAGGCTTTAGTGTTTAACACACTGGGCAACAGCTCTTTTCTCCATGGTGTCCGCACGTATGGACGGGATGCTGCGTACAGCGGAATCACCCGGGTCCTTCTACACACACGATGCCAGAGTCGACGCACACCTCCAGGCCTTAGACGGTGCATTTTAAACAGAGATTCCAGAGGATTCCTAAGCATAGCTCGTTAGAGAAATTCTGGTCAAGTAGTGATGACATTAAATAAGCATTTGATGAATAAGTTAATTGAAGCAATAAAAAGAGTGAATTATTTCTTGACGTGTTTCTGACCTCTAAACGTACCCAAAAGCATCAGCGATCGGAGTGGCCCGTGCGCCGCGGTGGGTCACGGGCTCTCCCTTGCGTTTCGGTGCATTTCCCGGGAGGGCGGCGCGTGCTCTGTGCCTACGGCCTCTCTGCACAGGGCCGGCGGCACGCGGTCACTAAAGGGCCGAGCGGCGGCGCTGGGCTGTGCCCCGAGAGCACGCAGAGCGGCCCATTTCTCCTTCCTGGCTCCACCGTGTCCATCGACGTCTTGGTCTTTGACCACATGTCAGAAGGCGGGGGCGCCTCTGCTATTACGTCGTCTCGGTGCACGTGGCTGTTTCAGCCTGATTTCTAACGCATCCAACCTTTGGACTTTGCTTTTCTTATTAAAGCGTCCTGGGCCCACTGCCGCTGCCGCCTGGCTGGGAGGGCGTCTGGGACGAATGCAGAATTAAGGACCGGCCGCTGCTGCAGAATTAAGGACCGGCCGCTGCCGCAGAATTAAGGACCGGCCGCTGCCGCAGAATTAAGGACCGGCCGCTGCCGCAGAATTAAGGACCGGCCGCTGCCGCAGAATTAAGGACCGGCCGCTGCCGCAGAATTAAGGACCGGCCACTGCCGCAGAATTAAGGACCGGCCGCTGCTGCAGAATTAAGGACCGACCGCTGCGGGCGTGTTTGCTTTACACGATGACCCTCTTCGATGCTCCAAAGTCAAGAATTGCGGCTCTGAGTCGAACGGCCAAGGCGGGGCTGAGGGCTCCGGTTCTGTGTGGGTGCATCCCTAGGGCCACTTTGCAAGCTCACCGCAGCCCATGGTGGCACCTCAGGCTGAGGCCCTGACGTCTTAATTCAGTGACAACAGGCTTCTCTACAGGAAGACGGGGTTATTGTTAGGGACAAATTCGGGGCCTTGGATCACGCCCCGAGTGGGGTTTCCCGATCTTATTCGCGGTGTTTCCATCCGTCCTTCCTTCTCTCCAAAACACAAAAAAGGAGATCCTTGGTAGAGAGCTGTGTTGGGGTAAGTGGATAGTTTTAGGTTTGTGATTTTTAATACACAGCGAGTGCATTTTTCACATACGCTGTGTCCTGATAGACCATTTAGTCACTCTGGATTCCTGTTGCTGAGAAATGCATCTGGCTGCCTCCGCGACCTTTCTAGAAAGCTGTAAGAACGTGCCAAATACACCAAGGGTCACGGCAAGGAAGGCGAGCCTGTGCGTTTTGTGCTGTCCCATTTCCTGCTCGAAATCAAGGCAGCGTCTCCCTCCCTCCCTCCCGGCCATCCTAATGCGTGTCCCTTTCGAGGCACACCTATCAGTCAATGTCATTGTTGGGAGTCACTAACCACACCGTCGTTCAGGACTGAGCCTGGACCTCTGCTGTGGCTATTTTCAAAAATAAAGTCCCGAAAATGTAAGCGATGAAGAAGTCAGCTGGGCCGCTAAGAGCGAAGCACGCGGTTTTGTTTCCATTTTCTCTTCTTTGTTTTCATTCTGGCGCCCGAGCAGTCTGCATCGCCTCCCTCTGAGCACTCGCCTTGGAAAGCTAAGTGTTCCGAGCAGACCCCGTGGATTCCACAGACCGTGAGCACCCCACTGGGCCCCCGAGGGGCCGTTTGGCCTCCACCACTTGTCAGCTCAGCCAGTAACAATCATTTACTTCTGGGGGGCGCGGAGCCAGCTGGCGCCTTCGGTTGCAATGCCGGCTTGGTTCTCCTGAATCTCGGCCTGGGAAGGGAGTTTGCAGTGACCGCTCGAGAACGTGCCCTTTCACAGGCGTCCGAATGGTGTTCCCCTGCAAAGGAGGGCGTGCTTTGTCGTAAGATGTGCCACCAGGAGCCTCGTCAAGGAGACGGCTTTTCTTAGACCCAGTTTGCCCCTTTCCCAAAGCTCAGCCTTTTCATTATGCAAAAAATTGTGCTAACTTCATCATTCTCTTCTGTGCAAGTAAGAAATTTAAAAGGAACACAGATTTTCAAGTCTCCATAATGTCAACAGTTCTTCCTGGCAGAGCAAAAATGCCTTTCCCCCTGTTGCCTCACAGCCCCGATGGGTACTTCTGTTCTGGTGGGCCCACGTCCCCTGCGTGGTGGGCCCGCGTCGCCTGCGTGGTGGGCCCGCGTCCGCTGCGTGGTGGGCCCGCGTCCCCTGCGTGGTGGGCCCGCGTCCGCTGCGTGGTGGGCCCGCGTCCCCTGCGTGGTGGGCCCGCGTCCGCTGCGTGGTGGGCCCGCGTCCCCTGCGTGGTGGGCCCGCGTCCCCTGCGTGGTGGGCCCGCGTCTGCTGCGTGGTGGGCCCACGTCCGCTGAGTGGTGGGCCCGCGTCCACTGCATGGCACGGATTTGCAAGCTTATTTGAGCAATGCCGTCAGGGGAGTGAGCCCCTACGTCGTGTTGTGCAGCACCTTAACATCTAACAGGTGATGTACATGTCATATATAATTATATCTTAATTGTAGATGATTAGTAGTATTGAAATAAAGCAATAAAAATTTTACTTGTGTATTTTATAGGTGTGTGCATACAGATGGATATATTCTACTCGCTCCTACTAGCATTTCTTAGCTCACCCTGTTAACTCCACATAAAAATAGAGGCAATACACATATTGAGTTATTAAAATGAATTGTCCCCTCCCTTCTATCAATCTCACATTTTGCATACACTTCTGTCATTTGTCACCTATGACAATTGTCATTTTATACAGAACCTAGTAGATCTAAATAGTTAATTATTTCTACTTTTTTTGTATCATGAGTGAGTAGTCGTGGTCCTTTTTTTCAATTTATACCTGTATGATCTTTTAAAACTTTCTTTCTAATGGAAAAGTCTTACTGTTAAACAGAGGGCTTTTTATCATACATATTTTTAAAACTTTGTTCTTTTCTTATAATGTGTGTAATTGAAAAAATATTTTATGGGAGCTTAAGTAGAATACTTATTCTTCAGTATGAGGGCACATTGCACACCACACCTCTGCACAGATATTAGGTCATATTTATTAATTATGCTGTGGCAGTGTTTTCATTCTTGGTGTTTATTTTCCCAGCTTGAGCTATCCTTGAGGAAGGGTTATTAAAATATTTTTATATGATTAAGATTTTTCTCATTTATCCTAGCAATTGGGTTATATAATTTTCTCTAATAAATATATATGTGTGTATATGTATTTATAAGTATATTTGAATCCATCCTCTATCAGCAGCTTGCTAATTCTAGAAATATCTTAATTGTGAATACATAACCCAAGGGTGTTCAGTCTATACTTGAACATTCTCATCAAATGTTACTATCACGAGAATGCCAAGTGGCTCAACCACTTTGATAGACAGTTTAGCAGTTTCTTACAAAACTAAAGAGATTTTTACCATCTGATCAGCAGTGTGCTCCTTGGTATTTACCCAAAGACATTGAAAGCATGGCCACACCAACACCTGCACATGTTGGGTCATGGCAGCTTTCTTTATAATTGCCCAAATTTGGAAGCAAACCAAGATGTCCTCCAGGAGGCGATGGATATATCTCGAGTCTTTAGTGGAATCTCTCTTGGTTTCCCTCTCCAGACCCCCCCCATTCTTGCCTCATCCTCTCCCTATGTGGAAATCTGAGATTGAATCTGTCGAATCACAGGTCTTCTGTCCAGAACCAGGTCATGTAAGAGTCCCTCCTCCTTTGTCCCCTCTGAGTGTGAATAACCAACTTGCTCCTGAGAAGAAGCCAGACTGCAAACGTTGTAATTTGAACTCAGTCTATATAACAAGCTGAACTGAATAGATGTGAGAATGTAAATTGTGTTAAAGAAAAGGAAAGGGAGCGAATGGGAAGGGGAATGGCCCCAGAGGTGTTCACACACAGATCCGTGTCCAACACCACACGGGGTGGACAGCTACAAAAACGAACTCTTTGCTCCTTGAAAGCACATTTATTTCTGATGATGGACACCAGGCACACATCTCTCTCACTTGTTCTTATTGAACATGTGGCATCACATAATCGGCAAGGTCTTGAAATCATTTTTACACAAAACACTGGGATAATGAGTTTCACCATTTAATAGTATGTTTCCATTGTTGTTGTTTCATGAGAAATGAAACAAAGAACCCACAAAGTGCAGTAAATCATAAGAAGCAATCTGTAGGACACCAGGAAGGGGGTTACACACGATGGTGCCCAGCAAATGGCGACATGCTCTGCTTCCTGTGCATTTCTGGGAATCTGGGGCAGAGGTCGCAAACTGGCAACTTAAGGGCATCCTCAGACCCACAGGCATGGTGTGTTTCTCCCAGAGAACAAGTTCTCATAGGGTCTGTTTTTAAAAAGTACACTTTAATGTAAAAATCAGGCAGGTTCACATAAAAATCCAGACTTCTACCAATTGTGATGTGGGGCACAGGGAACCCTGGATTTCCATTCCCACAAAGTGCTGTGTGGCTGGAGATGCCCCCCGCTGCATTGGGCCAGGGTGCACACCCCACCCCATACCCTGGCACAGCACAGACCCACTGCTCTCACTCTGTCCAAATGGATCTTTGCTCATGACACCCCTCCTGCAGAGGCGAAATGGGACCCCTTGGTCTTCAAGCAGTCCCCTTACTATTGCTTCCTCTCTGCCCAGCTCTGCAAAGGTTTTGACTGACCCTGAGTCTCAGGTCATTTCTAGGATGCTCATATGGGTATAACCAGCTAAATATTAGACTCTATTCTTTGATTTGGCTGAGCAGGTGGTAGAATTTAGTGCTTGACAAGGATTGTGTAGAATAAACCACTGGGTTTATTTCTGCTCCTTGGTACAACACACCTGAGAGAAATGGTCTCTTCTCACCAATAGTGCTGACCCAGCCATGCTCTGATCTCCAATAAAAATGGAGGTGGAGTTGATGGCAGGTAGTGTCACTTTAAAGATGTAAATCAGGCAGTGTTGGAATCCTGTGAGAAGAGAGGCTCTATGTCCGTTGGGGTGCTGAGGGGATATGACATCATCCTGCAGCCGTTGGTGGCCATTTTGCTTTCATAACTGTCAAGATCACTGGAGAATGACACCAGCACAGAGGGAAGGAAGCAAAGCCAATAGGTCAGGAGAGATGATGCCATTTGTCATCATGGAGCACCCAGGATAGAAAAATCTCTCACTGAAACCCTAGTAAGACTTCCTTAAAATCTCATTGACCAAAACTGGGTCATGAGTCTTTGCCCCAATCAATCCCTAGTGGGGGTTGGGGTTGGGCTTTTGCCTCTCTAACTGGCCTGGACCAACTGTGATTCCTTCAAATTTAGCATCTCCAGGAGGAAGCTGCTGTGCCGTGTGAGCAGCCAACCCCATCCTGCCATAAAGGAGGAATGGACATGGGAGCTGAGGGTTTCCAGCCAAGGGAACAGAAGACCGAGAGGAGCACAAGATGTGAAACTGCCATGTTGTTCCAAGCAAGTGCCAGTACGTCACGCACTACTCTCTCCTCACACTGGAGGATGTGCGACGAGAGGGCAGCTTTCTAAATCAACAGATTTACTGCAAGATTTGGATAAGCCAGTACTTTAATAAGAACCACCCCCTCCCACAGAGTAGGGGAAGGGACAGGGGCCCAAGAAAAAGTCCAGTCTCTGAGCTTCACCCAGGTGGGGGGGAGCAGTGGTGGACCTGCAGAGAGGGTGGTGTCTCTTGTCCCCCAGGAGCTGTCCACACCTCCACACTCACCAGGGATTTGGGGTAGAAGCTTCTGAGGGCCACGGTGAGGCCAGGCATTTCCTGTTGGGAATCCCAGGCAGGTGGCATAACGCCATCATCCTCTGGACCAAGTCCTCTCACCCACACACTCCTTGCACACACACCGTGTCCTTCTTACACTATTGCTACTTGCAGCTTGTAAGGCAGGGCTCCTGGTACCTCAGCATCTCTTATCAGCATTTAAAATGCAGGGAGCCCAGCTTGGCCTCCCTGGAGTCTGGCTGTAGCCTCGGCTGTCAGCAATCTAAAGCTGCCTGACGCTGTTGAGTTTCCCACATCCCTGCCTACAGCAGAACATACTAAAGAAGTCCAAGCACCTCCGAGCCACACCTCTGGCCCTAGCTGGTTCCCTTTGGGGTTCCCCTGCTGCTACTGGTGACGTCGCTGGAGGAGGTATGGTTCTGGACTCTGGGCTGAGTCAGGGAGTGGCCGTCCTGGACGTTGGACTGGGTGTGGGCCCCGCTGACTCTTGGGCCTTTGGCTCTGACTCGGAGTCGCGCGGCTGCAGCTCTGCAGGCTGAGCGGCCTGTGCTGAGGTGGGACTGGCACTGTCGGGGGAAGGGGAAGGGGAGGGCCTTACCCTGATTGTTCAACACTGTACTTTTGGCTTTTTCTTCCTCAAAATGAGGTATGTAGCCATCACATGGTGGCATTCATTCTTGGTTAAAGCTTCTTGGATCTGGTCCCACATGAAGCCCAGATGCACCAACTCTTTGTCACCCAGGAGTCCATGTCATTCCTGGGTGGCTCTAGGAAAGGCCTTAGTTTCTCCTTCTGGTCCATGTTTAGCCATGGTGCTTGCATGACGTCTGTTTGGGGCAGTGACTGTTACCAGTTTTTTGATTCACATGTCGACTTCCTACGAAAGGAAGGAGGGTGGGACACACGGCACGCCGGCGACCCGCTGTCCCCATGGCCTCAAGTCCTCTCCCACGACGGGGCGGTCCCCAT
Organism: Lyroderma lyra; assembly: GCA_004026885.1. NCBI lineage: Eukaryota > Metazoa > Chordata > Mammalia > Chiroptera > Megadermatidae > Lyroderma > Lyroderma lyra. The sequence continues at coordinate 458 of PVJL010007901.1, read as the reverse complement.
GGCCATCCCGCATGGTGGCACTCCCAGAATCCTGAGGTCACCTGCAGGGCCATCACAGGGCTCGCCTTGAACAGTTCTGGGGCCACATTAGAGATGCAATGTGCAAAGTTCTTTTCCGGTTGTGCTCAGTCCCAAGTCAGCTAGTTTCACGCTCATGTCTGTACCGGAGAGCACATGCTGCTTGGTTACAGGTCTCTATGGACAATGCATTTCCGGTGGCAATAATGGACAGCTGCCAGGAGCTGCCAGAAGACGCCTCAGGCCGCCTCCTCTGTCATGTGGCCCTGGGTCCACAGGTCACCCCACTCGTTTCCTCCACGTTTCTGGGATGTCATCCACTTCAAATTACTGTACGATGTTGGGGTGCTGTAGTGCCTTCATGCAGCTGACTACTTGCTGAACTTCACGAAGGATGGAGTACGCACACGGATGCACGGTTTGGACAGCCACCTCTGTCC